>JAOWBR010027876.1:0-16184 GCA_028571145.1 Dionaea muscipula
CGGGTTTTACGATTTTTATTATATCATAAAGTTTTTTTTTTTCTGAAAAATAATATTTAGTTTCTCAAATATTAAATTTCTAATATATCAAAAAAAAAAAAAAATACAAGTGCACCAACCGCTCATTCCTGTTGAATGATCAATTAAGTGTACAATATTTTAAAAAGATTACAACATTTTAAATTTTATATATCACTAATTTGTTGAACGATCATTTTTCTAGGCAACCACTCATTCCAACTATAATATAAGTACATCAACCATCTTCACACTTCATGTGACCCTTATATAAGCCTCTTAAAGTGTCATATTAGAAATAATTCACCCGGAACGGAGGATAGATACTCAATTAACTAAAAACGAAAAATTACAACCTTTGGTGACCAAAAATTTTGGTCGCCAAAGGGTGTACTTTTGGTCGCTATTTTTAGGAGCTAAAAGTGTATTTTGTTGTAGTGGGTGCCTCACGGCCGTGAGGAGCATCTCCTCCTCTACGCTGTGTGCTGAATCGCTGCTTTGAACATCACGGCTGTGATGTTATTCTACGGGCATGAGGCGTTGTTCCGTGCGCTGCAGTGAATTGAGTTGAATTTTGCTGGCTGCTTTGCCTTCACGCTGGGCTCCTTCTTGGGCTGCTATTGGGCTTCTCAATGGGCTGCACTTGCTTGGCAATACATGCTGGATAATGGACTGCTGCTAGATAATGGATTGCTGCATTCATGGGTTCACGTGGCAGGCTCAATGAGCTGCTGTTGGACGTGTGCTTGGGGTTGCTGCTGCATGCTACTTCTTGCTGCACAATGGGCTGCTTCGGCTGCATGCTTGGCTTCAGGAATCAGGTTGCATGCTACGTCCAGCCATGCACAATTTAACCTGAGAATTAATATAAAGATTACAAGTGCCTAAACAAGTATTTTAACATGTTTAAAACGCAACTGCAATTATTATCGACTGAGCTAAAAACACAACCAAACCTACACTAAACATGTGAATAAAGTGCTAACGGACTGTCATAGAGAATATATGTCATTTCCGATGACTTATCAGTTTACCGTGTGTCGTAACGTCCTTAGGTCTTGACGTCGATCTGGACGGGGCCTACCATGGTGTAGTAAGCTAGTCGCCATACTGGCTTACACCCATGGATTTGACGAGATATCCGAATGTTCGCGACTTGAACTGACATTCTGGTAGACTATGGGTGTTACCGAGTATGTAGGATAGTAAACTTCGGGTGCTACTATTGAGATGTTTTATGGTAGACTTCAGGTGCTTCCGTTTTGTCCTTGTGGTAGATTTTAGGTGCTACCGATGTATATTATGTTGTGGTAGACTGCGGGTGTTACCGTTGAGGTCACGTTAGTACGCAGTGAGATGTACTGTTTCTTGGGAGTTGGTGTGCGAGAACGCGAGACGCACACGTGATTTGAGGATACATGGTATGAGTACCATGTCAGCTTATTCGGCTTATCATTGTTATGTTTATTTAGCTCATATCGTGTTTCCTCCTGCATTTATTCGTGATTCTATTTTCTTATGCTATAGGTCTCAAGCTTGCGGCAAATATCGGGGACGTTCTTCCTAACCCAGAGCCTTATAGGCAGCTTGTTGGACAACTATTGTATCTTACCATGACGCGGCCAGATATCTCCTATGTTGTGCAACATTTAAGTCAGTTTTTATCCTCTCCTCGAGAACCTCAAATGCTTGCCATAAAGCATCTTTTCGGTTACCTCCAGCATATAGCCTCAAAGGGCCTCTTTTATCCTGTTTAATCTTCTCTTAAAATCATTGGTTTTTCAGATGCTGATTGGACCGCTTGTTTAGTCACCCGGCGATCACTCACTAGTTATTATATTTTTTTGGGTCACTCCTTGGTCTCCTGGAAAACAAAGAAACAAGCCACGGTTTCTCGATCATCAGCTAAGGCTAAATACCGTAGCATGGCAGTTACTACTTCAGAGCTTCTATGGTTGAGTTATCTTCTTCACGACCTATGCGTTCCCGTTCATCTGTCGGTCACACTTTTTTGTGATAACAAGCCAACTCAACATCTTGCTGCCAATCCTTGCTTCCACGAGCGCACCAAGCATTTAGAGATAGATTGTCACTTCACCCGTGATAAAATTCAAGATGATTTTCTACAAACTTCGTTTGTTCCTTCCGATCACCAGCTTGCCGATGTCATGACCAAGGCTTTGGGTTCTTTCCAGCATCAGTCGTTAGTCGACAAGTTGGGTCTATACGATCTTCCAACTTAAGGGAGACGTGTTGAGATGTATAGTGGGTGGTTGAGATCTAGTTTGTTACAATTGTGTGGTTGAGATTTAATCAGGTTGTTGAGATATAGAAAAATAAAGAAGTCTATAAAATAGGATTTAGTGTGTAAAGGAATGTAATGGAAAAATGACTAGTTCAACGACTAGTTATCCCTGTAGCAACGACTGATCATTCTTACTTGATACATCAGTTTCATATCTTTAAACAGCAAGAATTGCTGTTTTCACAATTATCTTATGACGGTAACAGACACAAGTTTATGCATGGTTTTTGGTTCGTGCTGCAACAGGATAACAGAAGACAGCAGGCATTCATCTACTGTTTCATAATAACAGCTAACTTGGAAAGATTAGCTTGAATGAATGTTTAGAGAGTAAAATCTCCATGCTAAAGACAGGTGTTGTATATAAAAAAACATACCAGTGCACATGGATGACTGGTATGACTAGTCTGCTGTGTTTCATATTGGAAATCCAGCTGCAAGAATGTGTTCTGTAAAAGCAGCACAAGTTCACGTACAAGGATTACCAGAAAACATCATAAAACATCAACTCGGTGATTACACAAACTGAATGTTTATCATTCTTCATCACACAAGCTGTAATAGGGTGTTCTTACCATCATTGACCAAACGGAAAATCCCTGGTATGTAATCATTCACATCCATAAAGAGAACTTGTTTCTGAACATTCAATTGTTAATATCTTCAATGGAATATTATAATGGCCCAAGGCGAAGACACATTATTCTCTGTTCTCTACAGTCCAGTTTTCTTCCCAAACAGGCTAAGCATGCAGCTAAAATATCGATAACAGCTCAATTGGAGCACATCCCCTTCATGGGTAAAAGAGATAATGGCCCAAGGCGAAAATACATTATTCTCTGTTCTCTACATTGACCAGCTTAAAAAAATCAACCAGAACAAAGGTAAAAAAAAAAAAAAAAAGGTAGAGAGAGAACCACAGAAAACTGTCATTCTGCTCTTTCTCTTTCCAGCCTGGCAATATCATCCCGATGCTTCCTTTCTGCTTCCTGCATTTCTCTTTCAACCTCCTCTTCTTCCTCGATTTCTTCAAGCTTTTCAAACTCCTTGGTTGCAGCCATTGCTTTCACCATAGGGTCTCTCAGCTCACCAACCAATCCTCCACCAATCCTGTATTCTTCTTCATCCCCAACGAGGAATAAACGCTGTTCAGGTCCCGATGCCATGGGAATATCAACTGCTAGTAGCTTTATATCATGCTGCAGAACAAAAGAACAGGATCAGAGCAGCAAAATGAAGCTTTGCTCTCACCTTTAAAAACTAGGCAGCTTTCATGCAGAAGCTCATCAAATCAACGTCCACCATCTAAGAATAAAAGATTTCAATGCCAATTCAATGGATTGAAGAAATCAGGCACATTGGGCCATAAAGAATCCTTCAATCATCAATCCATGAGCATGGGGAGAATATAGCCTGCTCCTGATTACATCCCAGTTCATTTCAGATGAACTGCATCATCATTGATGCTAGAACTATAAATTCAGTTTCAAAGATTACAGTTTTAGGCACAACTAAGTACCAGTGAGGTCAAAAGATCTATGGTATTCTTCACCTTTTGGCTGAGGAACACCTATTTAATTGTGTGCTGATTCTTAATGCTTTACTTTATGAAATATTTCCACTTTTTTAGAAGGCAAGGAGTTGAAGGTGACTTGAGACCATTTCTAATCAATGGTCACAGGACAACTTCCATGACCTTATTTAAAAGATGGCTAAATTTTATAAGATGGCTAAACATAGATGGATCACGCATTTACCAACCTAAGCGCATTAAACAAGCTTCATCTCTACTAAAATTGAATTATACTGTGTTTTTATGGTAGGTCCAGTTTTCCTCGTTCTATATGTTACGGAAAACTACAAGGAATGATAGTATTGGTAGTTTTAGTTTTCATCATTCCATATGATTATGGAATGCGGAAACTAGAAGGAAAAGAGTAAGCAGGAACCAACACAAAACAAAAAGGGCAAACAACATTAAGTGTATTATCCAGCCAAATTGAGTTAAAAAAAGGGTGAGCTACAAAAAAGGTTGGTTATCCTCAAGTGTCATTCCCTTGTAATATCTTATTTGTTGCTTAATTGTATTTTCATCAGCAGATGATTACCCTAGTAGCCGCCTATATTAGGGCCGATTATGTAATCAGAAGGGGCATTGATGAATGAATGAGAATTATTTTTATCCTTCTTAGTTTATCTTCCTTTGTTGTTACACTTAGTCATAGCAGTAGCTTCCATAGCAGTAATTCTTCCCGTTGATTTCTTCCGCCGAGACTAGCTCCGGATAGTATTTCATTAGAACATGTCTGCTTTAATTCGTTGAGATTACTCCAGTGAGTCCAGTGAGATTCATCCCGAGTTGTGACATTGAGTGTGATAGATCTTCAGGTCTATTACAGAGCCAACTTTACGTTCCAACCACAATTTCACTGTGATTTATGGTCCGAACTTGTTCTGGGAAGCAGACCAACGTCCCAGAGAAGCAGCTGGGGATTATGAAGTTCAATATGGAGAGCATGAAAATCCTAATTGATGGATGCTTGGAGCGGTCCAAAGTTGAGACTCAAAGCTATATGGAGCGCTAGAGAGAGCAAAGTCGAGTAGAGATGAAGGATGCGATCGAAGAACTCATGGAGGAGATGAGAACTGAGTGGAGAACCAAGCTTGGTCCCTGGATTGAGAAAGGTAAAGCTCAAATCTCTAAAAATGCCACTGTTTCAGTTAATCAACCATCTTCCCCAGAAACTCCATACCCAAATATATCTTCACCTATGCCTAAACCCATATAACTCTCAGCAACTCTGACATGCATGCCACCACACCAACCCCAAACACCACAAAATGTGAGGTCCCAACCCGGATTACCTTCTCGTAACCCAGGTTAGCCTCACTTGATCATCGATAAATCCCCTACGGTCAAATTTATTTTCCTTCTTCTACTAACGCAGTGGTCTAGCCTGAAAAATAGCGGGCACAAAGCCCAGCCCGGACAGTTGCTCCGGCTCCCCACAAACAGGGATAGTGGAGGCGGAATTCAACATTTCCTTCAGAGGTAGAATGACGCCTCAAAATGGAGACGGAAAAGCTTCATGGGAGCCAGTTCGGAATTTTATCATGTTTTTCCTTTTCATGGTCTCACCACTTTCTTCTTTCACTCTTTTGTGAAAGCGGGAACAGGGCCTTTCTGGCCTTAAGCGGAGATTTAGCCTCTAAAGCGAAGGCGGAGGATCTTCATGAGTTGGGACAACGTAGGCGGAAAATGCCTTCTTGGTCGAAGGTGGCAAGTGCGCTCCTAAAGCGAAATCGGAGTGTTTCCTCCTCCAATGGAGGCAGAAAAAAAGGCTCTTAGGGCATGATTAGATGATGAATAAGGGAGGGGGATATGCTAATACAGAGACTATTTGAGGTGCTATGTTGCCAAACACACATTTTAACATTTTTAACAAACAAAAGATATAGAGGATATGGTGTATAAATCACTATTTGAAGTGTATTGTGTTTAGCTATGACTCAGACCTACGAAAGCTAATATGTCCTCCATATCAACTGCTCATCTCTACTTTTTACAAAGGGCCTCACCATGTCCCTTATATATTTTTCAAACCAATTTTTTAACATTTTAATTCTCCTTCTATAAATATCACATCAATATGGACCCTCGCCGCCCTCCCCCTAAACATAATACACCCTTCTTATTATATCGTCTGTTGACTTGATTAAAGTGTGATGAGTTACAAACAAGTGTATAAATGTGCATGGTTGATTGTATAGATAGATGTTATGAAGCTGATTGAATCATTGATTATGAGTGGAACAAGTGTGGTTGAATGTTGATTGATATATGGTGACAAAGATCTACGTGTTTCATTGATGATTAATCTTGAGCTAGTCATATTGCACGGGAACAGGATGAGGAACAACGTTCCTTGACTCCTGGATGCTTTGTTTAGAAGATTCACGTGTCTAATCAAAGGTTGGGTAAAAAATTTATTCTTTCAGTAAAGTTTTAATCTAATTAAATAAGTAAGAATAAATTAATTTATCTTAAGTTAATTTATTCAAAACTTATTTTCACTAAAAAGATTTTTTCTTTTTTGAGAAGATAATATCTTTCTTGGATTTTATGTGGATAAAATCATTTTTGAAAATCAAACAAATCTGATCCTTATCTTATGAGATTAATTATTTTAATCACTAAAAAGAAGATATTATCAGATTTTCTTTTGCCCGTGACACTCGTTCAAGAAAGCTAAAAATAGAAAATCAGATCAAGTCTCCCATGAAAGTAGGAGAGGATTTTCATCCAACGACTTCACGTTGGAATAGCTGATTTTCTTTCTTCAACAAACCATGAAAAAGCTGGAGAACGTGGGAACTTGCTTACGTAAAAAATTCAGCCCATGACTTCCTCCATGATGATCAAGTGGCAAGTAATTCTCATCTCTCCCCCCAAGTATAAAAGTCATCCAATGGAGGGAACTCAAGATGCGCCTCCAAGAAAGAAGAATCAACCTGTGAGAAGCATCTATCATTTCATACTGAGTGTTGATAAAATCAAAGCTGCTGAGAAGAGAAGAAGGACATGACAAGTTCTTGGTGTTCATCGAAGACGAAGGAAAATGTTGTTATGAAGATACAGACGCATGTTTCCACCCCAGTTCCATCGAAGACGAAGAAAAATAATGATTTGATTTCCTCTTCTGGATTTGAGATATGCCTTCCTTTAACAGCGACTGAGGCACTCATAGATGCATTATCTGTTGGAATTGTGGTCGGAAGGGCCATGTACGCCGCAGGTGTTGGCAGTTATATGGTCACCCTCCTATGGTTACCTGTGAGATGAATCTGGTTCAGCATGGTCCTTCATCGGCCATATGTGTTCAATCACCTCCATCAGCTCCGTCAGTTCATTCTGTCGCATATCTGCTTGCTTCTCTTAGAGATTGGATCATTTACTCTAGGGGTCCAATCATATGACCGGCACTCTCGGTCTACTGCGGGAGTACTCTTCTACCTCTTCTTATCCTGATGTCCGAGTCGCCGATGGCTCTTTTGTACCGGTTCGAGGAGTGGGGACCATCTCGCTTATCCCTGCCTTCACCATTTCGTCTGTTCTTTATTTGCCTACCTTCTCTTTTAATCTGTTATCTGTTAGTGCATTGGCTCGGACTCATCATGTTGGGTTGTCTTCCTTGCTGATTGTTGTGAGTTTCAGGATCTTTCAATGGGGAAATCTCTTGGTCGTGGTTGTCGTACATCGGGCGGACTTTATGTATTGGACATTGATTCCTCCAATTTGGCTTGTTCAGGGGTTTCCTTCACCATTATTGATCTTCATAATCGTCTCGGTCATCCGTCTCTTTCTAACCTCAAGAGATTGTGCCCCGAGGCTCGTTTCGTGTCCCACTTATTTTATGAGTCTTGCAAGTTTGCTAAGCATGATAGAGCCACATATCTGTCTCAGAATCAATCATACACGGACTTCTGCTCCTTTTGAGTTAGTGCATTCTGATATAGGGGGGTGGTGCCCGGTCAAGTCCCGTGTAAGCTTCCGCTATTCTGTGGCCTTTGTGGATGATTATTCCCTCATAACTTGGCTATACTTGTTGCGATCTCGTAATGAGCTGTTTTCTGTCTTTTTCGCCTTCTATGTCGAGATTCATAACACAATTCTCCATTCCTATCTGTATGTTTCGGAGTGATAATGTTTGTGAGTACTTCTCCTCTCAGTTCACTGCTTCCATGACTAAGCAGAGTGTTATTCATCAATACGGGGTTGCGGAGCGCAAAAATCATCATTTTTTTGGGGTGACTCGCGCTCTTATGTTTCAGACTGGGGTGTGCAAGATATTTTAGAGTGAAGCAGTATTGACTGTTGTGTATTTGATAAATCGGATGTCATCTTCTGTTCTTCGGGGGGAATTCCCCACCGAGTGTTATTCCCTCATCAGCCTCTGCATCTATTACCCTTACGGCTCCTCGGGTGTACGTGTTATGTACGAGACTTTCGACCCGGCCTCACGAAGCTTGATCCTAGGTCTCTGCAATGCATATTTTTAGGCTACTCCCGTACACAGAAGGGTATCGGTGCAACTCTCCTGATTTACGGAGTTTCTGTATCTCTGCCGATGTCTTTGATGAGGCTACGCCTTTTGCTTCTTCCTCTTCCTCACCTGGGTCACCGTCAGAGTCTTTGTCCGTGATGATATTCTTGTCTATGAGTTAGTTCCGGTTGCACCAGTTCCTCCACCGGCTTTTTCATCAGTCTCTCCACCAGCTCCTCCACCGCCTTCTTCATTTGGTCCGTTAGTTCCTCTACCTCTTCCAGTTTATACTCGTCGGCCATCATCCTGTGATTTCTTAAGGTTCCGCAGATGCTCCTACGCCTCCCGTAGCTGCTCCTAAGCCGGTCCCCGTCGACCCTTCATCCTCATCATTGGATTATTTGTCACCTGCTTCTTCCTCTGATCTTAATGTTCCTATTGCCCTACGGAAGAGCTAAAGAAGTTGTGCTACATATCCTCTTTCTGCTCATATATCATATGTTTGGGTTTCTCCTTCCTTGCAGGTGTATCTCTGCTTTGGACTCTGTCACCGTTCCTAAATTATTATCTGAGGCTCTATCTTCCCAGGCTATGTCTGAGGCCATGTCTGAGGAGATGGAGGCCCTTGAGGCTAATCGAACTTGGGATCTTGTTCCTTTGCCTCCTGGGAAGAAGACTATTAGTTGTAAATGGGTCTTTGTTGTGAAGGTGAATCCGGATGGTTCTGTTGCTCGTTTGAAGGCTCGTCTAGTGGCCAAAGGATATAATCAGGTATATCGTATTGATTACACTGACACGTTCTCTCATGTCGCCAAGATGGCCTCTATTTGTCTTCTGATTTCTCTAGTTGTCTCCTGCCACTGGCCTATGCATCAGTTGGATGTGAAGAATGTCTTTCTTCATGGGTACTTGACTGAGAAGGTGTAATGTGGAGCAACATCCTGGATTTGTTGGTCATATTTGTCGTCTGAAGAAGTTTTTATATGGGCTTCGGCAGTCTTCTCAAGTATGGTTTGGACGGTTTAGTTCTGTGGTCTTGGATTTTGGTCTACGACGGTCAGCAAAAGACCATTCAGATTTCTATCGGCATTCCAGTGACGGATGTGTTTTTCTTGTGGTATATGTTGATGATATTGTTGTCACCGATAGTGACAACACAGGCTTTGAAGACGTTCTGAGTCATTTTCATACCAAAGACCTTGGGTTTTGAGTTATTTCTTGAGGATTGAGGTGTCTCGCTGTAAGAGTAGAATTTTTTTTATCCCAATGTAAGTATGCTTTGGACTTACTGTGGGATACTAGTATGCTTGGTGCTAAGCCAAGTGACACTCCGATGCTTTCGGGGATGAGACTTTTTCCTACAGAGAGTGCTGTGTTGGATGATCCAGATAGGTATAGATGCTTGGTGGGCAAGCTGAACTATCTTGCTATTACTCGCCCTGATATTGCTTTCTCTATCAGTGTGGTCAATCAGTTTATGTCTGATCCTCAGGTTCCTCACTGAAAGCAGCTAAGCATATTCTCCGATATATCAAGGTACATCCTAGTCAAGGGCTGCTCTATAGTGATTATGGTCACAGACGTATTGGAGATTTCTTTGATGCAGATTGGGCTGACTCACCCTCTGATTGGAAGTCCATTAGTGGCTATTATGTCTTTGTTGGCGGCAACATGGTTTCGTGGAAGAGCAAAAAGCAGCCCATTGTTGCTAGATCGAGCGCTGAATCCGAGTATCGTGTTGTAGCCCATTTGACTAGTGATGTCACCTATCTCCATCAGTTGAGTTGGAGTATGCTGTCTCGAGACCTGCTCAATTGTGGTGTGATAATCAATCTGCCATACACATTGCTTCCAATCCGGTTTTCCACGAGCGAACAAAGCATATTGATAATCAATCAGAGATACACATTGCTTCAACACGAATGAATGAACATCATAATTCTTCCTCCATTTCTATCTAAGTATTGCTTCTCCCTCTAGATCTGTTCCTCATCCCCTTCACATTCTCCTCATCCTTACTATGACTGCATCTCATCTCCTTCACCAGAGCACTTAGTCATATCCCCTTGATTACTGATTTATCAATTATACTACACTGGTATCGGAGTTTCGTTCTCATCAATAATGGTGAACACGAGGGCTAGGAAGAAAGATGCACCTGCGAACCCCGATTCATCTGCCTAGGTTACGGTGGTCACATACCCAGATCTGATGCAAGCGATGATGATGATGATGATGATGGAGATGTAGAAGTAGTTCATGGCTTCTCTGTCAGCCATGGATACAACTCTAGAACAGAGAGAAGAGGCACCAGAAACAAGGATGGCTCAAGTCCACCACAAGATTTCCTCTCGTCTTAAGAAACTTGAGGGTGAGCATAGTACGAGTAAGGATGTTATTCCTGTCGTTTCAGTTGAACCCGGAGACATGGTGAACGAGCATGCCAGCTCCTCCATGGTATTGGGTAATATAGTAGGAGGAAGAAGTATAATTGTCGGAGGCATGATTGAAGGCGAAGGGAAGAGACCCGCCATACTCGTTGTCCCTGTAGGATCAAACAACACCCCTGTATTCACCATCAACTCCGCATCAATGGCCAAAATCCAACACCAAGTTGCGCAATACGGGTCGTTACACACTGTTAAACCTCATGACTCCACCCATTTCATCTATGAAAACACCCCATAGTACCCACATTACCCAACGCTCATCGCCACCTCAAACCAACAACCCATACTACAAAATCACTTCATACCATACTCTAAGCCGAACAATGCCTCAACATCCTATGGGTAACCATATATTCCACAAATTCCCCTCGCCTTCGTTATACCACCAGACCCAACACCATACCAACGCCCTTATCAACCACAAAACTACCATACCCTTGCCTCACCCAAACTCGATTACCTACCATTTGAAGGCACGAACGTGAGAAGTTGGGTGAGAAGGATTGATAAGTATTTTAGTGTGGTAAATGTTAAGGAGGACCGGAGGCTGGTGTTAGCCGCCATGTACTTCACTGGAAAAGCTGAAGTGTGATTCTATGGAAATGTGGAGTGCCAAGAATTAAGAGAATGGCAAGAGTTGAAGGCGACAGTTCTAGAACGCTTTGGTAATGAGTACCAACGTGATATGGTTGAGGAGTTCAATCGTTTGGTTCAAAGAGGAAAAGTTGAAGATTATATTGAATCGTTTAAAGAATGGAGATACCAGCTGTTGCAAGTGTATCCTCAACAGGCCGAGGAGTACTATGTGTCTAGCTTTGTGGGAGGTTTGAAGGAGGAGATTATGGCGATGGTAAAGATGTTCCATCTCAGGACTCTCCCTGAGACGTTCCAACAAGCTAAGCTCCAAGAGTGGACCGTTGAGTCCCTCACTAAAAGAACCAAGCCCACCTACGCCACAACCAGAACCATCCCAAACCGATCCTATCCCCAACCTCCAAAAAATGCCAACGCCCAAACACCAACCCCCGCCACCAGGCCAAACACGACCACCAACCCAAGCCCTTACTCACCCAAACCAAACACTACCCCAACCTCTTATTCTGACTTGAGAGCACAGGGGAGATGCTTTAAGTGCAAAGAAAGATTTATCCCTAGACACGGATGTAATCCCAAGCTCTTGAAGATGGAGGAGGAAGAAGAGGGTGAAGGCGGGGGATGAAGAAAGAGGAGGTTGTAATGGCCACCTAGGGCAAGCCTTATGAGGAAGATACAGAGGAGGTCTACTTAGATGCCAAGGGCAACCCTCTGGGTGGTTTCTTAGCAGAGGAGATGACTATACACTCCTTATCTAGTTTGACGCCACAAAATACCCTTAAGGTTAGAGGCATGGCGGGCAACCGAGAGTTTATCATTCTAGTCAACAGTGGCGTCACTTCAAATTTTATTGACACAATAGTTGCCTAGGAAGTCGAGTGTTCAGTAATGGATACTAATCTATTAAAAGTGGCTATAGTCAATGGAGATTGTATGGTAAGCCACACCTTATGCCCCAGAATTACATGGACAATAAACTGGAAAACCTTTACATGCCGAGTATGTAGAGCTTGGTTTGTGGCCAGCTGTCTCACGAATGCAATGAGTTCAGTGAGTTGACTCTCCATGTTTGAGCTTGTACTAACCTCGTTGACTCTTGTTACGGCCCCAACTTGTTGACAACCAAGAGCAGCTGGATGAAGAGGAGACAAGAGAGACAACAGGACCGTTGGATGATGATCAGTTGCAGCTTGACAAGGAAGGACCAACATCGTTGGATAATGAGCCTAGGCCAGCGATTAAGCAGGTTTACCAGTGGAAGAAAAGGAATCTCCAAGGATAACAGATCCTGCAATTAAAAATACAATTAGATTAGGAAATAAATAAGTTAACAGATCTATTGATCTATAGATAGAAGATTTTGACATGTCAGTATTTCCTTTTTCATCATACTGTAATCCCTATTTGAATAAGTCATTGGGCAAGTAAGAAGGAGGAAATAATTGAACTTCTTCCTCTTCCCTATTCTACTTTCGTTCAATTGTCTTTCCTAATTCCCCTATCTCATTCCCTCTCAACTCCCTCGCCTCTATTTCCCCTTCCATCACCATAGCTCCACCACCAATCACCCGATCCCAATCGCAGACACATAACAAATCGGATCCGTTTACCCCAAAGGCCATCCTTGACCGTCGTCTTCGTAATGACAGGGAAGAAGTCCTTGTTCATTGGCAGCACTCTTCTCCTACCGATGCCACTTGGGAGCCAGTAGTCTCCTTCCAGCATCAGTTCCCATCTTTTTCCCTTGAGGACAAGGGATCACTCAAGGAGGGGGAAGTGTTATGGCCCCAACTTGTTGAAAACTAAGAGCAACTGGATGAAGAGGAGACGAGAGACAACAGGACCGTTGGATGATGATCAGTTGCAGCTTAACAAGGACCGACCAACACCGTTGGATAATGAGCCCAAGCCAGCGATTAAGTAGATTTACCAGCGGAAGTAAAGGAATCTCCAAGGACAACAGATCCTGCCATTAAAGATACAATTAGATTAGGAAATAAATAAGTTAACAGATCTATTTATCTATAGATAGAAGATTTTGACATGTCAGTATTTCCTTTTCTATCATATTGTAATCCCTATTTGAATAAGCCATTGGGCAAGTAAGAAGGAGGCAATAATTGAACTTCTTCCTCTTCCCTATTCTACTTTTGTTCAATTGTCTTTCCTAATTCCCCTATCTCATTCCCTCTCAACTCTCTCGCCTCTATTTCCCCTTCCATCACTATAGCTCCACCACCAATCACCCGATTCCAATCGCAGACACATAACAAATTGGATCCGTTTACCCCAAAGGTCATCCTTGACCGTAGTCTTCATAATGGCAGGGAAGAGGTCCTTGTTCATTGGCAGCACTCTTCTCCTGCTGATGCCACTTGGGAGCCAGTAGTCTCCTTCCAGCATCAGTTCCCATCTTTTTCCCTTGAGGACAAAGGATCACTCAAGGAGGGGGAAGTGTTACGGCCCCAACTTGTTGAAAACTAAGAGCAACTGGATGAAGAGGAGACAGGAGAGATAGCAGGACCGTTAGATGATGATCAGTTGCAGCTTGACAAGGAAGGACCAACACCGTTGGATAATGAGCCCAGGCCAGCGATTAAGTAGGTTTACCAGCGGAAGAAAAGGAATCTCCAAGGATAACAGATCCTGCAATTAAAGATACAATTAGATTAGGAAATAAATAAGTACAAATCTATTTATCTATAGATAGAAGATTTTGACATGTCAGTATTTCCTTTTCCATCATATTGTAATCCCTATTTGAATAAGCCATGGGGCAAGTAAGAAGCAGACAATAATTGAACTTCTTCCTCTTCCCTATTCTACTTTTATTCAATTGTCTTTCCTAATTCCCCTATCTCATTCCCTCTCAACTCCCTCGCCTCTATTTCCCCTTCCATCAGCATAGCTCCACCATCAATCACCCGATCCCAATCGCAGGCACGTAACAGTCTACTAAAATCGATAGGAGAGTGGCCAGATAAGTGCTAATACTGACGGCGTACATGACCTATATGACCTCAAGTCCAACAAATAACGCTTGTATGAACAAAGGGATCAAGTCAATGAGAGCAAGGAAAAACATGAAATCGAACTCCACGATCACCATAAAACAAATCTCCATGATATGATCAATCAAAAGATATAAAAAACTATCAGAGAACACTCCGAGCCGCACCAAAATCAGTAAATCACAAAGCCCCGAAACCAAACCAATGCTAACATTGATGATCGACGATTAAGAGTGGTAATACCATCAAAGCCTTGAACCAAGCCTCAAATGGGTATCCACAAAACAGTAAATCCACTACCGTACAAAATCCAAAGGTGAGCCCTCAAAGGAAAATGAAGGAATATAGTCAGGTCGAACTATCACCAACCCGATACAAGAATCCCGTGGTGTCCGACGGTGCAGCCACTGTTTGGGTCTATTGGAGCGTAGCCGGCCGGTGGGTTATCCACCCTAGTGGGCACCGACCTCTGGGCTTCTCAGTGGTGGTGGAGGTTTTCGATAAAATGTGGTGATCGGTCGGTTGTGGGCTGGCGGTGAACAGTGCAAGGCGGTGGCTAGGTTTCCAGTGGATTTCCAACGGTGAACAGTGCAGGGATAAAGCTTGGCTAGGGTTTTCTAAGGACATGCTTGATACCATGTTCCAAAAGCAAATGAGGAAAATGGGAAGTCCTCCCCATTCACTAAGACCCTGTTTATTTTGAGGATAAGGAGGTCGGATTGATTAATTATCCTGCCAGCTTCAATATCCTATGTTTGATGATAAAAAAAAAGGGTGGGATTAGTTATTCCACCCTGCCCAAATCCCACCATTGGCTGGATAAAACAATCCCATGGGGGGTGTTACTTATCCCACATCAGTGGGATAAGCAAAGCTGTCGGTCGACTGGTAGTCGGATTCCTGCCAGATTATGGTGACCTGCCGCAAGTCAATGCCAGTCAATGTCTGTCAACGACGGTAAAAAAATTTATCCGACGATTTTATCCGCCAAATAAACAAGTTTATAAAATCAACACATTGCATAACTTATACAACCCACTATCCTATCATTTCTTATCCTTCTTCTTATCTCCCATCACTAATTATCCCTCATTTTCATATTCTCAAAACAAACGAGGCCTAAGGGTTGAAACCTTTATATACTACAACTCATAAAATACCATATTACCCTTAGCTATATAGTATAATACATATCATAACAGTGTGATCTAACAAATCACTAGCAACATGACATTCGAAGGATGCATTTGAAATGTATTTTTAAGAGTGTATATGTGAAATCGTCGAAAAAAAATATCAGGAAGAGCTCCATTCGATCGTTTTTCAGGTCGATTTTAGCACTATATTACACCTATCGGATCCATCGGATCCGAAATGATTTGAGACGATCCGAACCGTTGGGTGTTCGAAATGTTCGAAAAATGATTGGATTAATCCCTCAGGTTTCGGTAGGGTTGATTGTACCCAAATATATTTGGGTTTCTATAAGGTTTTTATTTTTTTGGTGTTTTTTTCTTCTTGGGATTAATGCATTAACCCTTCGGATTTCGATAAGGTTTCCTGTATACTCATAAAAATATATTTTGAACATATCAACGGTTCAGATTGTCTCAAATCATTTTGGATCGATAGGTGTAATATATATATACGGGCAGGTTGAGGGGACAAAATCGGTGACAACGGTGACAACGTTTTTTCTGGAATGTTTTGAGACGATCCGAACGGTGGATGCGTAGAAAATGAAATTCTAAGACATTTCACG
>JAOWBR010027987.1:0-16181 GCA_028571145.1 Dionaea muscipula
CTCACTGCCCGACCTGCGGACTCCGACCTACACCTCGCCAAGGGGCGAGGAGCATAGTTCTCCTAGGGAGAGTTCTCATACCGCGTCTGAGGCGCGCCCGACCCAGCAGGATGAAATCAACTCTTTGAAAGAGCAGATAGCCCACATGTCAGAGATGAACAAGAAGATTCAAGCATGCATCTCGAGCCAGACCATTGGCCTTCCTCTGGCTCAGCGATTTGCACGTAGGCCACCCAACATGAGTGACCTCATTGCGTTTTACCAAGAGTTGGACCCTTCAGATCTACTAGCGCAAGTGCTCTACATGCAGCCGATGTCGGATCATTTCCGACTTCCAATGTTAGACTTGTATGATGGCACTTCCGACCCTGAGGATCATATGAGTAACTACACAACAACGATGACACTCTACAACTTCAGCAATATTGTGCGATGCCGAGCGTTTTCAGCTACCCTCAAGGGGGCAACTGGTCAGTAGTATCGTTCACTACGTCCGGGTTCCATTAGTAGCTTCTCCCACCTTCGGATGGCTTTTCTAGGGCACTTCGGAAGCATGACTCCGACTAAGAAAACCACGACCAACTTATTCCAGGTCAGCCAGCAAGCAGAGGAATCTCTGCGCAGCTTCATGGCCCGATTTAACGAGGCATACATCGAGATAACCGGAGTACATGACAGTGTTGCACTAGCGGCGTTCTATCACGGACTACAGCCTGGAAAGTTCTTTGATAGCTTTTCCCTGAGTCCACCAATGACATTTGCAGAACTTCTTAGGCGGGTTGCGAGCTACCTGAGGTTGGAAGGCTTGAACCGAGGAAAGATCATGTCCGTAGGCGAGGCTTTTAGCCCACGGTCAGAGGAGCCCGCAGGTAGCAGACTTTGGTCTACAGATGACTAGTCCGCGAGTATTCAGTCCGTGGCCTAAGGAGCCCGGGCTCAGCACAGGTCGCCGCAGATCGCCAATTGCTTCCCTGCACGCCAGCCTGAAGCATGCTGTAACCTGTTGTAATAGGTTTGAAATAAAGTACACCGTAGGTTTACGAATTTATAGGTTGTAATAACTGTTTCATTTCTTTCAATAAAGCTTGTGATTTCAGTGTCAACTTGCTCATTTGAATGTTGAATGGTGGGGCGGCCTCCCGAGGGCGACCTCGAGCCCTCTAACAAGTTTGTTGTGTACAGGTTACATACGCGACCTACGTGGAGTTGCCTATGGGCATACGCGACCTACGCGGAGTTGCCTGCGGGCATACGCAAGGGTGATGATGACTACGAGCACACATGACCACGGAGTTACCGATGGGCATACGTGAGGGTGGAGTTGCCTATGGGCATACACAAACGCGACGTAAGATCTATGGGCTACGCGTCAGCAACGTGGAGTTGCCTATGGGCATACACGACTGCATATGTTGGCACCTGTTTTAGCTCCAAGCAATATTATTTAATATCACATGGAGTTGGGGGGCTGATGATAACAACGTAAAAATACCCTATTTTTATACTATGGCTTTTCAGGTACGATAAGCTTATCATGTACCAAAAGACCCAAAAAGCCTAGGAGAGACAGTAGGTCCAAAGGTCCTACAGGGATAAAGAGGCCACACGTGGGTCCCACAAGTCAGAGGTGGACCCCGCAGCCTGCATATGACCAGGGTGGGTCCCGCACGTGGGTCCCACAAGTCAGAGGTGGACCCCGCACGTGGGTCCCACATGACTAAGGTCCGCAGCTCAAGGGTGGGTCCCGCTGCCCGACACGTGGCTCCATCGGATGAGAGACACGTGGCTCCACTGGATGCGCGACACGTATCACCACTCAGAATCAGACACATCATTTCACTCAGAAGACGATACATCGCTCCACTGAGAAGTCGACATGTGGCGGGTTCAACCTCTATAAATACCCCCTACCTCCTTTGATTTTCAGATCCAGATTTCAAGGTATTCTCATATATCTCTGAAATTTTCTATCTTTTAGGTCTCCAACTTTACAAGTCTCTAACTTAGGCATCGGAGGTGGAACCTTGAGGACGACCTCGACACTTCTCTGACGAGCTCTCCTTGTGCAGATCATAGGGTAGACAGAGAGGATTGACATCCTAGCAATCTCGTGACCTGCGACCTGGTGAACAGGGCTGACGTGGCAGGACAGGCGTTGACGCGACTGTGACGCCAACTGAATTTTTAACCGTTATCAGAACCCATTCTAGAAGATTCCCGATCTCGCCAAGAACGTGTGGTCGCTGATCGTTCGTCAATCGGAGCCCTAGATTACTTAAACGGGCTTCCCGAAGTTTCTGTCATTCTATTGGGTTCGCCCTGCCTAATCAGCCTTGCTCGGCCACCCTGCCCGGTCGGCCTTGTCCAGCCACCCTACCCGGTCAGTCCTGTCCAATCACTCATGCCTATAAATACCCTTCACCCCTTCATTTCTACACACACTCTTCTCTCTCCTCTCTGCCCGGCCTCACCTACCTGGAACACCCTCCTCTTGCCCTATCCGACCATCTCAACCCGCTCTCACCTGTCGGTCGTCCTGTCCGGCCGACCTGCCCGGCGACCCTGCCCGATCAGCACTGCACGGCAACCCTGCCCGACCAGCTCTGTCTGGCACCTGCTCGGCCACCTTCCCGGCCTTGTTCAACCATCCGCGCGGCGATACTCACCCACTTGTCCATCCCGATTCTCCTTATCTAACCTTTCCTGACTGATCTCTCTCTCTCTCTCTTTCCTGTATTTCTCTGATTCTCCTCGCACGCAGGAGCTACCGATCATTTTAGACACGTCCTGACTTAGGGATCGGAGCGGTCTCCCCGAGGTCACACCTCGGGGTACCCTCTGACTTGTTTGCTCCTCCCTCTCAGGTTCTCTCTTGGAGCGGATTGGAATCACCTCTGAATCACCTTTCACTCCTCCCCGAGCCGACTAGTTCCTCTCCGCCGGCCGGAGCCAGCCTTATCCCAATCGGACAGGGACTTTGATATTTGTCCTTGGAAGGTTCTGAGTGAGGATCGCCTCCCGGAATTTTACAGGTGCAACAATAATAATTAGGAATCAATATAAATACGAAATGGTTAAATGAAAAGGAGATAAATATCATATAAGAAGGAACCAGATTAAATAATTAAACCAGTCTAAAAGAAATCGAGTAATACACCGGTTTAAAAGAAACAGGGTATTACACGAAAGTCATGGATCATCAACAATTTCTCAAACTTTGTGGCAAGATGGGCCTTCTCCCTTCTCTGGCGCCACCTTAAGGGGGGTATTGACTTGGGCTAATCCAACTTTCCTTATACAGTAGTAGATGACAGAGACAAATATCTACAATCTTTCCTTACTCTTAGTTTTCTTTACTTTAGCTTCTTCAATCTTCTGTTATATCTTTTATTTTAGTACACTTTATTCCTATATATGCACCATGGATGTAATGTTGCAATCAATTGAATAATATGAGCATATTCAATTTTATCAAAATCGATTTTTTTTTATGAAGATCCATAGAAAGTACTAGATTCGATTTAAATAAACGCATAGTAATGGGGAAACTGAAAATCTAAATTCTTCAATTCCTTAAGAACCGAATGGGTGAGCCCTGATACCATTTCTTAGAAATTCAATAGTATTTAATCCTTTAATTGTTACATGTGCTACGACCTCTCCATAACACACAATCAATCAAGATCCCAAATTGATGGTGTAGGCATATGAAACCATAAAAACCTAATTACCCACAAGATTCAAGAGGAGGAAGAAGAATATAAACCAAAGACGGAAGCGTACCTAAATCAATTGTCTTAAAGGTTAGCCTGCAACGGATCTTGATCTTCGGTGGATTTGATCTTCTAGATTAGCGTATCAGATTCCATAGGAGAAACTGACGTTTCTCTTCTCGTTCTCTCTCTGGTAATGGGAAGGCCAAAGGAGAAACCCTAATGTGTACGTAACCTAGGGACCATAACCCCTTTATATAATAATCGATAAAGACATATATGGACATATATCGAGATATATCGATTAAGATATAATATTGTGTAATTATTAATTCGGCCCTTCATCAAATTAATAATTATCCTTATAGTTTCTGCACATTAAATCCATGACATATTTTTATACTCTTAAGCCCATAAACTTTATTTCAATATTAGACCACTTTAATTTGACTTTAAATAAAAGATAGCATAATACACATTTAATATATACATGTGTGGGCCTAAATCATTGAAATAATCCAACAGATTCTCCATCACAGAAAGAGTTTTGCTCGGATGTTTTGCTTAGGTTCGGCTGATCTGCCTGGTCAGTCTGCCCGGTCTTAGGTTCAGAGTGAGCCCGGTGAGCAGCACAGATCTTGTTATTTATAGGTCAAGAAGACGAAGAGTCACGACACTCTACTCCGCCCTGTTTTGCCCGGAACATCTGCTCGACAGTGTCCTGTGGCCGAGGTACGCAACCTTTCATTGCATTAATCATATGCCTTTTGTCCGCAGGGCATGGCGAAGCTCGATAAAATTACGGAATTGGTAGTTCGGACTAAGAAATTGGGAGATTGGTGATATACAGGAAAAATCTCCCTATACATGTGGACAAAAGTGCGAGGAAGGCGATAGGATCCATCAAAGCATAACAAACCCGAATCGGGGTCAGACCGGCCCGGCTTTGCCCCAGACGTCTGCCCGGCGCCGGGCAGATCTGCTAGACCAAGGGTAAAATCGTTTTTCGATAAGTCATGTTTCCAAATCCTATAAATAGCCCCTACCCAACCACCAATCAAGGTACGCATTCATTGCTCATTACTTCTTAACTTTCAGAACTTAACTTGATTCTTATCTTATTATCCACATGCTTATTTAAGCATCAAAGTGGTCATCCAGAGCTCATACTCGGAGTACCCTCTGATGTGTTTGCTACATCCTTTCAGAGCATCGAGTTGGATGTTTCTTCAATTAAGCCGAGCTTATCTCGACTTAGTTCGTAAGCATCGTTCTTTCCTTCGGCCCTACCGTCCGGATCCTATTATCGAGCCATTTGGTGTTAGTCGGGGACATTTTCGGGCGATAATATTCATGTATATAGATTCAATCCTTGATATTGAACAAAAACTCTAAACTCTTTCACATAGCATGGACCAAACTCTAACATTCAAATATCCAAACTAATTTCAGCGATTCTAAATCCAGCCGAGAAAGGTAATTAACGAGCTTAAAAAATTGACAGCTCTAGAGTCCTAGACAGCTACAATAAGATAATCATTAACAAAGACTCTCTCTCTTATTTTTATAGGATTAAAAACTATTTTGTTCCGCAGTTTTGTTTTAGTTTTTTGTTAAGATGATTGTTCATAATCAATTATCCTTATTCCTTACCATCATGCACTGATGCACATCTATAGAATACCCACAAAATTCATAGAACATGATTGTATATGAATAATGTGCTACTATTATCATGATAAGGTGTAATATTTATGATGAATAATGGATTGGACCCATTTACTGAGAAATAGTCATTTTATTGTTGTAATATTTATGTATGAATACGAGTGTTCATAAATAATAAAAGACTTGAAGATCAGCCTAACGTGGTGTGCACAATTCAACACGATCGTGCCAAACAAACAAAAAAACGGGCGAGCGGTCGTCGTCCAGCTGACTTCGACACGACGCCATACGAATCCCCAAAACCACGAAACGACGCCGTTGGGAGTTTGGGTGGACCCCTGTATGCTGTCCCTCTCTCCTGCTCCTTTTTTCTTTTTTTAATGTTTGCTCTTCTTGTGTTTGGTCATTGCTGTGGTCATTGCAGACACAGCCTGTGAATTCTGATAGCATAGCTCAGTCTCTCCCCCTCCTCCACCTTCTACCTGTTTTTTTTTGGGTTTTCCATTCTACATATGATTTCAGTGGGCCTCGGCCTACATTTTCCAGATTCTGATGGTGTTTAACTTTGGTGAGTATATTGTATACTCGCACTCAGTGTTTTTTTTTTTCCTAGCAAGTTTCAACTGCTGTTTCGATAGCAGTTGATTTCTACGGTGTCAGATTGTTCTCCCATCACCATTTGATTTTGCTTTCGGCATTTGCAATTGGGAAAATTGTTGATTGAATGTTGGCTGTTTTTTTTTACCCCCTTGCATTGTAGATCTGCTGGATGAAATCTACGAAAATGCTTTTAATGTGAACAGTTCGCCGAATGAACTGCAGATGCATTCTGGGTTTAGCCATTTTGATTTCTGGGTTTTGATCCCTCTTCCCCCCCGTAAATGGATTCCATTTTCCATAGTCTAGTGCCAGTTTTTGTTGTTGTATTCTTGGCTATGGTTTTTTTGTTGTTGAATTGGGTCATTGCTGGTGGTGGTCATCCTCATAGCGTAGGTATACATTTCACTGGTGCATCATTGTCGTTTGATTTAACAGTTTTTATAACTATGCAACTGCTATTATCTGATTTCTCTGGTTGTTTATTGTTGCTTGGATACACCATCAAGCTGGATAATTTTGCATCGGATAACCGATTTTGTATCCTTATTGGTTCTTTCAATTTGTGGGTGTTAGGTTGATTTGACTATCATAAATATAATCTTAAATAGAAGCTCAAGTTTGAAGATTGGTGTTGCCTACACGAGGGCAGTAGCATTTGTACACCATGGTTATCGGTCCGAGGGCCAAGAGTAGAAGAGGCCCCATGCTTCAACTGGATTACTTGGTTCACGTACTAGAAATTAAGCCTTGGCCGCCATCACAGTCACTGAAGATCGTTCGTTCTGTGTTAATTCAATGGGAAAATGGGGATAAAAGTTCTGGTTCTACCAGTACTGTCGTTCCTTCGCTGGATGATGGGAGAATTGAGTTTAATGAATCATTTAGGATTCCTGTAACATTGATAAGGGATATGTCCCTCAAAAGTATGGATGCCGATGTGTTTCTTAAGAACTTGCTGGAGTTCAGTTTGTTTGAGCCTCGTAGAGAAAAGACAGTGAAAGGACAGGTACTTGGAACTGCCATTGTTGACTTAGCAGAATATGGGGGACTCAAAGAGAGTACGAGCTTTGGTGTTCCAATGAGCTGCACAAGATGCTTTGGGAACACGGCGCAGCCGATTCTATATGTTAAAATCCAGCCTGTTGGCAGGCTTCACTCTAGATCATCTTCAAAGGGTAGCCTTCCGAGAGTGACATCACTAGACAAGAACAGTGTGGATTCTGCTTCAGCATTAACGAGTGAGGAATATGTAGAGGAAGCGGAGTTTGCCTCTTTCACTGATGATGATGTTTCATCCCACTCGTCTGTCACTGTCTCTTCTGCTCTTGACTCCAATGGCGGTTTTCCTTCTCCAAACGGAGAGGTACTACTAACTATGTTTTTGGCACTTAGCCTTCTTTATGTTCTACTTATGCATTTTTGCTGTCTCTTTGTTTTAACTTTTCCTTCTGTTGGATCGGGAAAATTCAATTTTGGTTCCTTTGGTTAATTGACTTTTTCACCTCAGCAATCCATTCTCACATTCAGCTTTCTTGACACAATTCTTTTCCTTTCTGCCTCCATTAATTTGTGTTTCTTCATATTGGAAATTCTTTCAGCGTGAGAGAAAAAGTTAGAAGAAGGATAAAACTGAGGAAGGTTTACGTTTTTGTATACATGTACACTTCTTTGTGACTTTCTGAATGCCTTTTGATGGTGTTGTGCTTGATTGACCAATTGGTTTGTGTAGTGTATTTTGATCACACTGGAAGGCATGTTTGCTACTTTGCTTAACACTAAGCAATCTCATGTTGTCGTTCTTTTGCAGGGTGGATCTGGAATGAGGAAAGAAGATCCTGATCTGCATTCAAAACTTGTTCTTGAGGGGGTAGATAAAAGTGCAGCTGTGCTACTGAATGAAATTCAGAAGAATGTTTCAACCAGTGTATCAGCTGACTTGTCTTCTGATCCTGGTACCCGAACCCTTCTTGCTTCAAGCAAGACTAGTCATGAGATAGATGAAGGAATTGCTAAGTCAAAAGGCAGATTGCATAACTCCGAGGAAAACATGACTAACAGCTTCTTTGAGAATGCAGCATCACTGGATTCCATCAACCATGTGCATGAGAAGTTAAATTCTGTGAATGGAACTGAAGGACAAGCCCGTGAAGGAAGTGAAGGAGAGCTTCAGATGCATGCTAGAAAATATTCTGTGGAAATTAAGACTAAATATGACGTTCCTGAGGCAGATGCAACACATCATAATGATAATAGGTCAAATGGAGAGTTGGTGCAGGTTCTGGAAGCAAGAGCACATTCTTTAGGGGTTGAGTCCTTGAAACGATTTTATTTAAATGCTGGGAATCAAGTTTCACCCGAACATGATTGTTCTTTTAACAAGGACAGAGTAAGGCATGTGAAATCAGTTAGGTCTGCAATGGACTCTGCTAGGGGCAATGGATCAGCTGGAAGTAGCTCTGTCAGTATTGAAAGGAACGAAGATAAAGTTTATCCAGCAGAAAGAAGAAATGTTCCTTGGGACAGCAAAGTCCAGGAACTTGAAGGTAGAATAAAAATTCTGGAGCGCGAGTTGAGAGAAGCTGCTGCAATTGAGATCAGTCTCTATTCAGTAGTTGCAGAACATGGAAGTTCTATAAGTAAAGTTCATGCCCCTGCTAGACGCCTTTCTAGGTTATATCTTCAAGCTTGTAAACAGCGTGGTCGGTTAAGAAGGGCAAGTGCTGCTCGAAGCGCTGTTTCAGGGCTTGTTGTAGTTGCAAAAGCATGCGGAAATGATGTCCCTAGGTATGTTTGAACTTTGATCAGTCTCTCTAACCTCTAAAGGTTAACACTCCAACATCATTCTCTGGAAATGATGGATCAGACTCCAACATCATTCTCTCCATGGGCTGACTATAACTAATGCATTACATAGATGTATCTCGTTTAGCTTCTTTTAGTTGGCTTTTTCAAAAAAAGATGTTTCTGTTGTTTTTGCTGCAGGTTGACCTTTTGGTTGTCGAATTGTGTGGTATTTAGAGCTATTATATGTCAAACGTTTTCTGAGCAGCAGCTTCCGGTTTCTGTTGGGCATTCCTTGGACAAACATGGATCAGGACAAGGAATTGACAAGAAAGCACCACAATTAGTTTGGAAGGCTTCCTCTTCCGGCAAGAAAGACATAAGGAATATGACGGGCGACAGTTACAATGATTGGGAAGATCCACATACATTAGCTTCTGCTTTGGAGAAAGTTGAATCTTGGATCTTTACACGAATTGTGGAATCTGTTTGGTGGCAGGTCGCTTACTCTTTGATCATTGTGTTCTATGTTGTTATGGTACACATCCACTGCAAGTAATTTTCCTGCATACAGGAAAGTTTATTTCAATAATTTTTTCTGCAGACTCTCACTCCCCATATGCAGTCTTCAGCTGCTAAGGTAATGGATAAGAGTATGGAAGTCGGCTCTAGAAAAAACTATAGGAGGACATCAAGCTCCGGTGATCAAGAGCAAGTGAATTTGTCTTTAGCACTGTGGACAAATGCATTCAAGGACGCTTCTGAGAGACTTTGTCCTGTTAGAGCTGGTGGCCATGAGTGTGGGTGTCTGCCCGTGCTTGCTAAGTTGGTCAGTTCCCAAGCTTTTGACACTGATTTCATTCAGTCAAGTAATTTGCTATTTACATGGCCTTACTCGCTTTTACCGGAGCATGCATGTGAATGTCACGTGACATCAATGAGATGCTCTAGCTATTTGAGCAGTTATGAAACCACGACTAAAATACGAGATATTGTAGCATACAGAACTTTATGTGAAAATTCTGAGCCTATGCCAGTTCAATAGTTCAATAGCATGAATAGATGCTTAGAGTGGATTACTTGTATTTTTGTTGTGTTCGGCATGAATTGGAAATGCTACTTATGAGCAAAAGGACAAGTTCACTCCCCACCACCCATGGAAAAGAAAAAAAGAATTGGGGCGTGGAGTTTCCCTGTAAAAATCAAGATGCTTTCATGCTTGCATTGTCAAAAGTGATTCATTATGTTCAACTTTTACGTGCCAAGCTAAGATGATGGTTAAAACACATTCAAACAAGTATTCTTTTTCCTTTGAAGATGCCTATTTATGTTTTCTTCCTGGAAAGGAATCACATTATTTCAGGAGATTGCTATTTTCAGAGCAAGGATGGTTAATGTAATAAGCCAGCTTATACCTGTGTGCACCTTTTCCTGCCCTTTAATGATGGCTTTGGTCACTCATATCGGTGTGTCAATTTTGGAAAAGTTCACAATGTTTTTGTAATTCTATAGTACTGGTTGGTGAATGCTCAGGATGTATCACTCGCCCGAAGTTAGGATGCTGACAACGTAGGGTGAAGACTCTGTTCTAGGTGGCAAAGCTGATTAGATAAATGTTACTTAAGATTAAGGGTGATCAACGCTTGTATTTGATTTTCTGGATTCTAAAGATTCGTGGCTTTGGTTCTATAATACTCTTTTTGCCGACTTGAATGATATTTTTGAGTTTAGTTGAAATTTCTTTTTGATAGATGACTATATTTTATCTTGTTTGGAATCTAGATAATGGAGCAGTGTGTTGCTCGGTTAGACGTGGCGATGTTTAATGCTATTCTTCGTGAATCAGCTGATGATATTCCTACGGATCCTGTATCTGATCCCATCAGTGATAGCAAGGTCCTTCCAATTCCTGCAGGAAGATCAAGTTTTGGTGCTGGAGCCCAACTCAAAAATGCGGTTAGCAACTCTTTCCTAAGCCAAAACTATGTGATGTGACATCCAGCCACCAGCGTGCGGTTGGTCACGCTTAATTACCTTATTCAATTTTGTTTGCAAAAGGAGTGCTACATAAAACTACAATAAGTTAGTTTCAAGAAATATAAGTCATAATTCTTGGGTGATGCTTTCCTGTGAAGTCAGCATAGATGTTATGTTCAGCTGAAATATATTCTCTTCAAAGCAGGATGATACGACTCTTCAATCTTGAGAAGTGGAGATAGTAATTTGTCGTATTTTGTGATTTTGCTCGTTATATTGTAATTGTTCTACTTCTATTATGTTTCTCTTTGATAGATTGGGAACTGGTCAAGATGGCTGAGTGACCTATTTGGCATGGATGATGATGATCCAGTGGACGATGAAAACGATGATGATGATCAGAGACAAATGCTTGATTCCTCTTCCAAATCTTTCCATCTCCTTAAATCTTTGAGCGATCTCATGATGCTTCCAAAGGACATGCTTTTATGTAGCACCATCAGAAAAGAGGTACTGAACATATTACCTACCCCGCCGCGCTGTTTTTATTATTATTATTATTATTATCAACTTTGATCTTCAGGTTATGCCTGAGAAGGAAAATGAAAATGTGGTTTGAATGGAAGTATCTTGCCAACCTTGTTTCATCCTTCCATCTTTGAATGTTGTAGGTCTGTCCTACATTTGGTGCACCGCTTATCAGAAGGGTTCTGGACAACTTTGTTCCAGATGAATTTTGCCCCGACCCAGTTCCACTTGATGTGTTTCAAGCGTTGGATTCTGAGGTTAGTCCACCTCCCTCCAGAATTCTCTCCTATGTTGTTTCTTGTACGTCGGTCTCTGCATTGTAATGTATCCTACTTCGCCGGCATCATAGAACTAGTGAATATTTCTGAGACTACTGTGATTGTCAATTTATCCTCTTGGTTGGTTCCCTGACCCTTCTTAAGCTACAAGCTCATCTCCTACCATATGCCACAAAAGCTACTGAAGGGACACCTAGATTTTGTTGTGGGCAATAAAGTTATTGGAATCGTAGAACTTGAGAATTTTGGCTATCATTTTTATGAAACTTTGTTCTGAACTTATAGAAGAAATTTTGGCTATCAGTTTTCTGTTGTGAATAATGTCGACATTGAGCCGAATACCTAGTCATTCTTTTCCAGTTTCTATTATCACCAACATTGTTTTGTTTGTCGGTTCCTTTTCTTGTGATGGCAGTTAGTTTAGTATGACTGCTAGTATGAGCGACTGTGGCATGTTCAATGGCAATGGGCACCTGGTCCAAACATATACATGATGACATCAGCACGAAACCGAAACACTTGAGCGCCCTTTTTTATTCCTTTCCTTGGGGAAGTGCATGCACCCGTGTAACAATGACAATGCGCTTGTTTGCTTTTTACCCAGGATGCTCACGAGGATCCTGAAGGGTGGCCTATCACAAATGTTCCGTGTGTTGCGCCTGCAGCAGTTTATTCACCGCCATCAGCATCTTCACTTGCATGCATCGTAGGGGATATCGGTACCCAATCTCAGCTCAGAAGAAGTGGATCATCTCTTCTCAAAAAATCAATCACTAGCGATGATGAACTCGAAGAACTCAATTCAATATTCGTTGATAGTCCTCCCATGTCTCCTCCCAAAGCCAGACCAGCTCAGCAGCCCAAGGGAACTGACACCGACAATGCTGTTCGATACCAACTCCTTCGTGAGGTATGGATGAATTGTGAGTAGACATGTGATGTGAAACAAGATCGATCATGCGTAAAATCCAAGGCCAAGGCAATGCAGATTATCCTCAATGAAACATTGTAAATCAGATCGACTCTTGCTCGTCAACTTCTTACCAAAAGCTAGCTGTCTAGAGATGCTTTTCATTATATTACATTTGGTTCGAGAAGAACAAAGCAAGGAACCCTCCCACAACCCAAGCAAGCAAAATAACTTCCCTTTGGAAAACACACATTTGTTTAATTCCACATGCTGCATCCTTCATGTTACAACATCAAAAGCTAGAGTTACAAGCAAAGCTAGATGTGCTCGCACACATTATATTTGCCATGCTACGCAAAACAGCTACCAAAAACAAAACCCGCAATCTCAAACCTTACGACTAACTGAAATAAGGGGAAAGCAAGCACACAAACCCTCCGAGATCAAAACTGGATATGTAGCACAAACTATGATAAGCTCCTAGTTCAGACTCTTCCATATACACTGCAATGCCGAAATGAAGGATGGCAAATTCTGGTAGACAAGAAATATAATATCACGCAGTCAGCTTGTGAGAAGAGATGGGGGACTTCATGTGTTGAAGATGTAATGCAGCCAGGAGCCCTTGCCAGGTTTCTCCAGGTGCACTAGCCACATGAAAATCAAGAAGCTTCTTCTGCTTCCTGTAGTAGTCTTCCAATGGCTTACCCTGCAAAGTAAACAGAAGATCTTATGCATTGCACAGAGAGTATAATCTAAGTTTGGTTTCAAGATACCATCCACAACAAACAGAAATGAATAACTCAATTTGGATGCAGATTATTATGCATTAGAATCCACTACTAGTAATGTATCACTGGGAATATGGGCTTTTTAAAAATCTAAAAGTGTCCATGATGCTATGGAGTTGAAAGTGATTCTATGTTGTATTGAGCAGCAGGAAAGTCTGTTTGGACACCCATTGACTCTTTGTTTTCCTTTTTTCATTAAAGCATCACTTTCGCTTGAATGCATGATATGGTTATCTCCATAGCATGTTTGTGAGCAATTCAGATACTTTCTTACCTAGCTAAATTTACATATTCTCTGCCGTGATTTACAAGAAGGGTGCCTGAGTTTTTGTCAAAGCAGCTGTCGAGGGGCGAGAGTCATATCAATTGGTTGAAAGGCCTAAAATAAAACATTGCTCTAGGGAGCGATACACACTGGGAGATTGATCAAATTTTTAACTCAAGACATAAGCTAGTGTTCACTAGTCAATTCATATATAGGGGACAATTCATATTTTGTGCTTCTGCAATCATATCAAGGGAAGGGAGTTTGACCTGCGCTGCATAAGTCTGCAATTTCTCTTTCCATAAAGCATCTTCATTGGGGGGAATTGGTTTAATTTGATTCCCCAGCGATCCATTTCCCAAATGCCTTTTCACCAAGCAGCTATCAGAGCGTTTGAAATTCAACACCAAATCAATGTCTGCAATCTCATCAAGGATTTCCTGTAAGGTAAGCAAAATTCAAAAGAAACAGAATAAGAAGTACAAAACCATACACAGAGGTTGTCAAGATTTTCTGCACTTTGTAGCCGCAGTTCATCTTAATCAAAGTGCCGAAGAGTAAAGAATCACGCAAACTTCAGATTGAACCAGCACAAAATAAGTGCTATTTTTTCTTGAAATAATGGCTATAAGAAGTAATACTCTTAACAAAAAAAGCATCAATGGCGCAAGAAGCCAATCTAAAGCTCTAAAATCATGACAAAAAACTCACTGCTTGAATTTGAGTACGGGGGATTCCATCCAAAATGAATCCACTTTCACCTTTCCGACATCCTTGCTCCAGTCTCTTTGACAACAGCTCAAATATTATATCTTCAGGAACAAGCTTCCCTTGGTTGACAGCACTTTCCATCTAGTCAAAGAAAAAGTTGAAAAAAAAAAAATCATGTATGAGTTACCGCCATGGAAAAGCTAGAATATGCATGTACTTTCAATAACCCATCAACTTATACTTTTGGGTTGAGATATACACCCAATTCAAGCATCTGCTACTTATGCATGTTGGGCTCGCCCCCGTGGCAAACAGAAAGAACATGTAAAAAAGCGTTGAAACGCAAATGCCATCCACTAGTGTAACAAATTGCGAGACGATGCAAAGCATATAAGCAAGATTACCCACCTAACTGCTTGTGAAAGACTTCAGTTTCAATTGTTGACATTCAGACTCATGATTTCCTGTTACAGATTCCAATTTTTCATGTAGCTCATTTATCCTTTACCTCTAAACAGAATTTAGATAATGTTGCCAGTTAGTCATACACAACAACAGATAACACTTTTCAGAGAAATCCTAGGTGCGTTTGGTTTGCACCATTTTCTGTTTTCTGTGTTTTCTGTTTTACAGAAAACAGAAAACCCGTTTTGTTTGAATTTTCTGTTTTCTGTTTTCTAAAAACAGAAAACAGTTTTTAGTTCAAAATCTTCAAAATGCAGAAAACGACAAAAAGCTGTTTTCTGTGTTTTCGGCAGAAATTCTTAAACATCAAAAACATAAAAAACGATCAAGGTTTGACAAATTATAAATTATAAATTACAAATTATAAATTATAAACCAAACGCGTTTTCTGTTTTCTGTTTTTACTGAAAACTGAAAACAAAAAACAGAAAACTCAAAACAGAAAACTCAAAATAGAAAACAGACAAACCAAACAGCCATAGCTTCTAATTTAGTCGTCATTCAACTTTCCCCGAAAAAATTCGTTGATTCCATGAAATTCAGTCCCAATTAATACAACTTGAGATCGTCATCGGTCCATCTGTCATAATTCACCCGTTTTCTATCATGTCATAAAAAATAGAACTCTAGGCTCCATTTTTTTTTATACCCCTTCATTTGGAGGAGTTGGCCATGTCCTCGTGATGGAATCACATGAAATCGAGAACCAAGTACATCAAAGAAACTGAATCGATTAGGGCTTCCGTACATACTACATCCAAATTAAATCACAGATTCCATGCGATCCAAGGGAATCAAGAATCACATATGATTCAGGTAACCAAAGAAATTCAACCAACAAGAAGATTGATGGAGATTTTCGAGAGTTGAGACGAAGAGAGAGGGAGAGAGAGACCTTCTTGTAAAGCGCAGAGCTAGGAGGATTGAGCTCCTGGCGAATAAGGCTTCCCATGGAGATATGAGGAACTTGGAGAAGCTTCGAGAGCCACTCGGCGTAGACATGCTTCTTCGACCCCGGCTCCCCTAATATCACCCACTGCACTCCTCTCTCCGGCTGCGACCCCTCTCCATCCGCCATCGGTTGCGGATGATTTCTCCGGCGCCTCCGGTCGCCCCAACCACCGTCGTCGTCGTCATCATAACCATAGTCATCGAAATCGTACCTCGGCTGAGCCGCAGCCGCAGCTCCGTAGCATCTCCGAGCCGAATACAACACTCTTAACGGCGTCGTCAGGCGGCGGCTCACTCCAGTCATGGCGGCTGACAACACAAGACAGTCACAGAGAGAGAGAGGCTGTGACACACCGGTTTCTCAGATGTCAGCTCGTTGAAGTAGTTTTTTTTTTTTTTGCTGTTTTTACAACCGTTGGATCTTTTTTTGGCAGATTGTGCAAATTACGGGAATGCCATTGCGCTTAGGGCTAGGTTGAATGGCTCTTGTGGTGGTACGTGTATGGAGGGGATTGGTTATTGGGGAATGAGATCGACGACTAC
>JAOWBR010028098.1:0-16181 GCA_028571145.1 Dionaea muscipula
TCGTACTGCTTCACACGAACAGTGCTGATGCCCACAACTTTGCATACCGAGTTGTCTCCCATGAAAATGGACGAACCATCGGAGACAAAACGGTATGAGGAGAACCATTCTTGATGGGGCGTCATGTGGAATGAGCTCCTAGAGTCCAAAATTCACCCCCTCCTGTAGTCTGTCACCACAGACTGGATACGTGGCGTTGCAAAACCATTCCTCAACTGAATGGTCTCCGGACTTATAACAGCTACAAGGGTCTTATACCCTGATCCTTCCTCTTCTACGTTAGCCTTAAGCTCGTTATGGTCCTTCTTATTCCCCTTGTGATCTCCCTTAGGACTTTTCAACTTTGGACAGTCAAACTTGTAATGCCCATAGTCCTTGCAGTAATGGCATTGCACCTTGGATAGATTCTGTGGCCTGGAGGAGGAGCGTCCCCTACTCCTTCTTCTCCCCAATCTCTTCCAACCCTGCTTGGAAGCGTCGCGTCATCTGGTAACCAAACCTTCACCACCATGTGATGGCGTGAAGTTCTCAATGAAGGTTTTCTTTGCCAAATCACGTGAGATTAACTGCTGCGACACCGCTTGGTATGTCATGTCCTTGACACCATGGATGATCTGATCACGAGCCAATGCATGCTCGGGAATCAGTCTAGCCAAGAGAAGAGCCACCTTTACATCATCCTCGAAGGTGAACCCGGTGTTAAAAAGATTCCTAACAGCCAGGTTGAACCGATCGATACAACTCTGCATCGGTTCGCTCTCTCCCATCTCCACCAAGAACAAATGCATCATCAGATGCATCTTCGAATACACGGATTTATCCATGTAGAATTCCTTAAGCTTTTTCCATAAAGACGCTGCAGTATTTTCATCTTGAACTCGTCTCAACACATCATTGCTCAACGCGAGATGTAAGGTGGATAAGGCCAAAAGATCGACCTTCGCAAAATCTGCCACTGTAGTGGAACTCGTACTTGCATCTGTGGCAGGGGCTAGGTTCAATGCTTGAGCACATCCTTCATGAACGAGGACAACCTTCATCTTTATCCTCCAGATATCAAAATCGGAGGTACCATCAAACACTTCTAATTCTAATCTTGGGGCCATCTCGGGAATATGAATAAACAGACGGAGATCTCGAACAAACAAACACTTGAAATAATTCACCAAAGAAGGCTCTGATACCACTTGTTACAACTTATGCGTGAGTGGGCTGCTCAAACAATCGAACTCGAGGCAATGGAGAGATAGACGCATACAAACTCTGTAATCTACGTGTTCCTTTGAATTGTATTTTCCTCCATTTGTAAACACTTAAATAAATTCCATTTGTCCCTGTTGAGACATAGAAAGTGCGCTCAACGCGTTCCTAGTTTATGCTAAAATATGTATATTTAAGCCCTAGGCGCATAGGTTTCATGTCGTATTTTAATTATATTATGCGCACCTGTATCTCGCATTTTACGCGTTAAATTTGTTATTTTTTTGCAGGTTGGACATGAGCGTGGGCACTCTTAGGCTAGAACTGGACGTCATTTGTATTCCCATGCAGGCCCGATGGCCCGTGGATGCTCCTGGATCGCGTACGGGCCGAAGAACTCAACCCAGCCCGATTTAGCATTAGTCACGGCTGTGACTCATGAGTCACGACCTTGACGCGTCTGGCTGGTGCTCTATTAAAATCTCACGATGGCAGGTCTGCGACTTCTTCTTCCACTCTTACCCTAAGCGGCTTCAGACTTCACTAAGGAGATCCAGAAGGTCGATTCACCTGGGAGCATTCCGCGGACTCGACGACGATCATCCTTTCATCCTCAACGGGACAAATACACCGGTGAGGCGCATTTCAACCAGATTCGATCGTCGGGTATCTTTAATTTAGGATTGATTTGTAAAGTTCACATTTTTATGATTCCCGATGTTCTGATTGGTATCCTAGATGTAGGATTGATGATTAGCCTATCGTTAGGGTGTTGATTTATGCACGAACTATAAACCCACTCATTTACTTCTCGTGGTTTTGGACTCATTTTTTATGGTTGTGACGTATCATATAAATTTGTGTGTTTGGTTTGAAACTCCGATATTTACTATGCCCTGCCATGCTTGAGATAGCATCTACGTAAGCCATCCGAACCTTAATCGAATCAAACGACCAACCCGCAGTCAACCCCTGATCAGTCTTGCATAAAATTGGAATTTGAACTAAAAAAAATAGATCCCTCGAATTCGTGTGCAACTTGTCTCAAGTTCGCGTAGCACTATGTGGATTGTGCCCTGTCACGACCGTGACCCTCAGGTCACGACCGTGTCTTTCTTCATGGGTCACGACCGTGTCTTTCTTCACGGGTCACGACCGTGATAGTCCTATCACGGCCATGACAGCTCCAACCTGCATGTTGATTGTTGCTGCTGTCTAGGTTGAGCCGTCGCTCATCCCAGCGACATCTATCTTTACTTTTATCGCACTCTTACTTGGTGTTTAGACTAATCGAACCCTGATTCGATATATCTCTTCACTAGGAATAAAGATTAATTCAACCTGTGAATTTACAACCGTCCCGTGGATCGACCTCGTGCTCACCGCTAGCTTCTAACAGTAGGTACGTGTTAATTTATAAGTAATAAATATAGTGCGCCCGACGACGCGTGCTATCAGTTCCGCATTTTTTTGTGTGACTCGAGTTGTTACTTTGATAATTATGATTGCCTCGAGTCCCATTATTTTGGTGATCTATCCATGCACAGGTCACTACAGTCGGACCCGGGCAGTAGTCCTTTTCGAAACGCCGTGATCGCTGTTTCGACATGGCAATGGGGTATCGAGACCTAGTCTGGGTTGAAGCGCACGACGAAGTCCCTTAAGGGCTCACCTTTCCTTTGTTGTACGCGGTAAAGATCATCCGAGATCTTTGTGATTTTCCGACTGCTTGCGAAATGCTCTACAAAGATATTGGTTAATTGAACAAATGAGGAAATAGATTGGTCAGGGAGACTTGCGTACCATTGTAGGGCTGGGCCTACGAGACTAACTCCAAACACTTTACACATACAGGCTTCTCTGACCTCGTTTGGAATTGAAGCGAGCAACATTCTCTGCCTGTATTGGGATATGTGATCCTCATGGTCCGTTGTCCCATCGTAGAGTTTGGTGTTGGGAAAGTTGAATTTCCTTGGCATTTCAACCGATGCGATGGCCTCATCGAACGGGGAATTCGTGAAGCTATTCGAAAGAGTCTTCTTAATTGGTGCAGACAGCCCTGGTATCCGCTGGATTATTGCTTCCATTTGCTATAATCTTTGGGCCAAACATGGATCGTTCGTCCGAATTCCTGCAAGAACGTCGTGATGATTAGTGTTTGTATCAACCGGGGTTTGCTCCCTTCCTAGCGAAGGGGAAGGTTGTAATAGAGTCTTAGAGAGAGGAGGGAGCGTGGGCCCTGAAACCCTTTTGGTGGTCGTCGTAGGTATAAACGTTGTGTCAAGCAGCTGTATTGGGATGGTGGAGGATCCATTCCGCGGTACGGTCGTGCGCTCGGATGTCTGGAAAGATGCAGACAAAGTTTCCAATTGGGTTTTTAGTACCTGGTTTTCTTTTCGTATGGAAGCATTCTCCGACTCTAATGTCTGAAGGCATTGGGCACTCTCTTGGACTTGAGTTGTCAAGAGAGTCAGTTGGGCGGCGAAGTCAATCGCCGATCCGTTGGCAGTCTGATTTTCGGTGTGCTCCATCTTTTTTTACTTCGTAGGATCTCTTGATCACGAGCGCCGAGTATGTCAGTACCCCACGTTGGGCGCTAAATTTTTTGCGTCAATTTAGAGAGATTGACGATCGTAGGAAGGGTCCTGACCTCTTGGGTCAGATAATCAAGAAGCAAGGAAAAGGTTCTTGGAATGGAGCCGAAATGCAACTTTCTAGAAGACAGAATGGAAGGTTCGTACGATCTGTTGGATGGTTCGATTGATAATGAATGGCTACTAAAATAGGAGAGAGAATGAAGTTTTTTTAGAGCAGAGTGAATAAATGATTGAATTCGATTGACTAAGTGATTTGAAAATAGGTGGGTTTATATAGGCTTGGTTTGTCGGTTGTTAGTTGAAGGTCGTTCGTTCGGTTGGAATTCAGTTGTCCAGCTATTGGGGTGGTTGGAGTCTGACCTGGTCAACAGAGAGTTCGTTCGAATTGATTTTGTTATTTTTGTTCGTAACTGAATGTTTTTGATCTTATCCTGATGTGCTGGTGTAATAATTGACTTGGTCAACTTGGGCCTGATGGGCCTGAGTCTGTATGTTCGAACCGTGCGTTGGTTTAAGCCATTTATGGCTAAGCCCAAATTTTACCAATATAGTTAGTCCCCCTACTCTCTGGTTTAAAATATTTTTAAGACAGAGAGTAGTTTTTTTATTTTTTAGCTCGTACGGAAGTTTTGCGAGGCAGGCCCCCAGCTTATGAGGTAGGCCCTCACAATTTGAACGAATTGAATCGTTCGAAAAAAATATGAGGTAGGCCTTCGACTTATGAGGTAGACCCTCGATTTATGAGGTGGGCCCTCATAATTCAAACGAATTGAATCGTTCAAAAAAATGCGAGGTAGGCCCTCATAATTCGAACGAATTGAATCGTTCGGAAAAAATACGAGGTAGGCCCTCGGCTTATGAGGTGGGCCCTCATAATTCGAACGAATTGAATTGTTCAGAAAAAATACGAGGTAGGCCCTCGGCTTATGAGGTGGGCCCTCATAATTCGAACGAATTGAATCGTTCGGAAAAAATGCGAGGTAGGCCCTCGACTTATGAGGTAGGTCCTCATAATTCGAACGAGTTGAATCATTCGGAAAAAATACGAGGTAGGCCCTCAGCTCATGAGGTAGGCCCTCATAATTCGAACGAATTGAATCGTTCGATCCTTTGATTCCTATGTGGCGAGTATGATGATCGAATTTTATTTGAAGTCCTAGGGTTTCCACGCCTTATTTCCAGAGCTTTTTGATAGGACGTGTGATTGATGTGATGCGCCGCTTGGTTTGACGTGCAACCAATCGGGGTAATGCCATGTGTTAAAGGATGCAATTGAGTGTTCCTTATTTAGCATAAAGGGGTTTTTATAAAGGGTTTCTAACCCCTTCGTCTTTGTCATTTCAAAAATCAAAGGTTAAGTTCTTTTTAGAGAGAAGCAGGAGGTTTTAGAGAGAGAAAGAAGAAAAAGAAGCCATTGAAGCCTCTGAAGAAAATTTTCAGCGTGATCAGGTTAGTATCTTTTTTCTTCCCTTTATTTCTGTCAAGACTTTGCTGAACTTGATTCTCGGTCTTGATTCTCGAAATGTGTATGCGGTATTTTTGTTTAAAATTGTTGGGTAGAATGTCCTCGAGTGGATTTACTGGAATGAAATCAACATGGGATGTTCAAGAAGTGACCGTGGTCTGCGAGCTTCCTGTGAAGGACGAACCTACCATGGCGGAGGCTTTTGCAATAGGGCTTGAAACAGTATCCTTCAATGACACAGTTGTGAAAAAGGAAAAGGTGAAGAAAAAGCATGTGATTCGCCCCTGGTTTGCGAAGGGAAGGACTCATTTCTTTTCAGATAGGACTTGTAAATGGAAGAACTTCGTTTCAGATGAACCTGCTAAAACTATTGATTTCACTGGTTCAGATGCTTGATTTCCTTAGGTTATTGTCGTTTGTACTGAGGAACTTTGAAATTTTATGATGTACTACTTTCTTTTGAGATTTCAGTATGAATGTTTGTGATCGTTCCTTATTCGTTTATTTTTCTCTACTTTTATTTTCAACTCTTTTAGTATTTTTTTCGAAAAAAATGGGAAGAAGGAAAGAAAAGAGGGCTAAGGTTACTGCTGTTGATCTGAAGGAGATAGAGGACGAAGTGGTAGTATTTGATGGTTTAACACGGGTCACCAGTCCGGACAGTCAGGAAGTTTCGACAAGTGGGAGTAACGAAGAGGTACCGATAGGGAGGACTATTTCTGAGGTATTTACATCTTCGAACGAAATTTTGATTCAAACGATACCACAAAATATTCTCCCAACTAGGACCCCTTCTGTTTTTTATGAGGCTGGACTGCTGAGAATTAGAAGACAGTATGGTATTCCGAGTTTGGTCGAACTAAGGATATCGTGCCCATTGGAGAGAGTTGATTGGAATTCATCGGGTTGGACGACTTTTTATGAGATCCCTTTGTAGATAGGTTTACGCTTCGCAATTCCTCGCTTGATCCGGGACTGTTTAGATTTTTATGAGATTGCCCCGAGTCAGTTGATGCCGAACGGATGGTGCTTACTACTCGGTTTGTATGTTTTAGAGGAGATTTACAAACTAGGGATTGACGTGGATGTCGTGCGCTGTTCATATTTTATTCGTGAGCACGACTCTGAGAAGGGTCGTTATGCTTTTTATCGCCGAAAGGGGAGAGATCACTTGATTCACGGTTTCACTATGGCTAATCAGGATTGGAAGAAGAGTTATTTCTTCGTTCAGGGGGATATTTATGTTGATATCGATCGCGGCAATATACCGTACGAATGGAGGATTATAGATAATTATCATTTTTTGACTTAGAATAGAACGATCGATTTTACTGAAACTTATCTGTATGTCTGTTTTGCAGACGATGAGGTGAAGCGGATTTCGTACAAAGGCTATGATCAGTTGATTGAGACTGTGAAGTCGATCAAAAGTTTAGAGGTGGAGGAACGAGATTGTAGTATTTTGTTGTCGGGAGAGAATTTGGTATCATACGGTTTTTGGGGATTAACTGAGTTATCGTCAGGTATTTGGTATCCTTTACCATACCTTTATAGCTCATACTTGTTTGCTCTGAGGTCGTTCGAAGTTTTAGGTTACGATCTGACGTTGTTCCCTCCTTTATCAGATGAGGAGAGGGCTTTTGCGGACGAAATATCGAAGAAGAGGTTCGTCATACTGGATCTGGCTGCGGCGAGCACAAAGCTAAAACTAAGGGTGTCTGAGAAGAAGGACAAAGGAAAAAATACGTCTGTTTTAGAAACCGTGAAGCTAAAGAGGAAAAGGGATGATAAGACGGACGATTTGACTATGGTAGAGGATGAGAGTGTTACCCTAAAGTTTTCGAAAGAGGACTCTATCTATGCGAATCATGCTGTGTTTTCTAATTCGATCGAGAACATAGTTCTTCCGAAATATGTTCAGAGGTATAAGGAGTTGGGTATAGCTGAGGTCGCGGATTTTAACGTGCAACAGTCTTTAAGGGTAAGATAATGAGTACCTTAATAAGCGGAGCTTTTCGTTCGAATGGATCTAACCCCTTTTTCCCTATTTTTTTTTTTATTTAGGTCTTGCAATCAGCAGTCTTTTTGAAGGAGTCGTACGAGGCGGCCAGAGCGAAGATTTCATCTCTGACTACTTCCAACTCTTCCTTGAAATCCGATCTGAAGGATCGGCGTCGTACGTCTGTTGAGGAGAAGGCGAGGTATGAAAGGGAGATAGATCAGCTGAAGCGGGACCTTAAGGCTGAATAGGAGAAAGCGGAGGGCTTGTACTCCCAGCTCGAAGATGTTGCCGTACGGGCCATGGCGAAAACCAAAGTCGAGCTGATGAGAGAACATAGAGAAGGAAAATTGAGCTTATGGGATGTGGATGAGGCGATCGATCTTTAGGAGAAGATAGAGCAGCTCTCCCCTGAAGAGGATGCTGCTATAAGTTAAACTGAGGATTTGAATGAGGATCCGATCGATCGCAACAAGGATGACGGAGGTGAGTACGATGATTTAGGAAATATTTGATGGTGAAAGAGAAAACATTTGGTGGCACCTTTGAGAAAAAACTTCTTGATGTAATAACTCTGTTTTCTGTTATGTTTGGGAATGCTTTCTTTCATAATCTAGAAATGGTACTTCTTTAAGTGCATTGCATTCCAGCTATTGTTGATCGGACGCCTGTCATGTGCTTGTATTTTATAAGCGCCGCGTCTGACGACCTCTGTTACTAAGTAGGGACCCTCCCACGTGGGCCCTAGCTTTTCGGTGCCCTCTTCCTTTGTATTTTGGAATACGCGTCGGAGGACCCAGTATCCAGGTTGGAAGACTCTTATTCGTACATTCCTGTTATAGTATCGGGCATGTTTTTGCTGGTAGATAGCAACTCGTTCGGCGGCTGACTCTCTTAATTCGTCGAGCGTATCCAGATTTTGGATGACCTGTTTGTTGTTGTCGAATTCGGTCAAGTGTTTGTTTCTGAACGTGGGGATTTGGGCTTTGGTCGGGATTACGGCTTCTGCTCCGTAGACAAGTGAAAATGGTGTCGATCCGGTTGAATTTCGTGTGGTAGTCCGATATGACCAGAGTACCCCAGGCAGTTCGTCGGCCCATCTACCCTTTGCTTTATCGAGCCTTTTCTTGAGCGTGGAAATGATCATTTTGTTCGTGGATTCGGCCTGTCCGTTCGCCTGAGGATATCTTGGAGTTGAAAAACTTAATTTGATTCCCCACCCTTTGCAGAAATCCTGGAAACCAAAGCTTTTAAACTGCGAACCGTTGTCTGTGACGATCTCTTTGGGGATCCCGAACCGGCAAATATTGTTTTTCCAAATGAAGCTTTGTACTTCTCTATCCCGAATCCGCGTGAACGCCTCTGCTTCGACCCATTTAGAGAAGTTATCCATTAAGGCCAACATGTAGACCTTCTGTCCTGGGGCGTTTGGTAGTTTCCCGACTATATCCATCCCCCATTCCATGAAGGGTCAGGGGGAGGAGATAGAACTCAATCGCTCGAGGGGCAGGTGCGATACTTGAGAAAAACGTTGACATTTATCGCACTTTCTTAGGAATTCAGCCGCATCTTTCCTCATTGTGGGCCATTAGTATCCGAAATCAATGCTCGACCCATAAGACTCCGTCCTCCAGAATGGTTTTCGCATTCTCCTTCGTGGAGGTCTGCCAAGATCTGAACTGCTTCAAGCAGTTGAATGCATTTCAGCAATGGTCCTCCGTACGATTTTTTATAGAGTTGATCTTCAAAAATTGCGTAGCGTGCGGCCTTCGTTTTAACTTTTCTGACTTCCTTTTGGTCCAGGGGGAGCTTCCCGTTTGATATGTATGAGAATAAAAAGGTAGTCCAATCGTCTTCGCCTGTCGTGACTCTTGTTATTAGTTCTTCTTCTGCTCGAGTTGCTGTCCACTTGAGATAGACAATTGAGATGGTAAGGTTGCCTTTAGATTGTATTGATGCCCCCAAGTTTTCCAACACGTCTATGTTACCATTTTCTTCCCTAGGTACTTGGTTTATCAAAAAGTCTTTGAATTTGGCTTATAATTCCCTGACCAGCTGCAAATAGGCTACCATTTTTTAATCCTTGGCCTGGTAGGAGCCGTTAATTTGGTTGACCACCAATTGGAAATCTGAGTTGACTTTAACGCGGTTGGCTCCAATACTAAGTGCGAATTGAAGACCGGCTATCAAAGCCTCGTATTCTGCTTCACTGTTGGTCACTCGGAATCCGTAATGGATGGCTTGCTGGATTTCGTCTCCATCCGAAGATATGAGAATGATCCCAAGGCCGCTTCCATTAAGGTTACTGGCTCCATCAATCGAGTGCTTCCATTCGGGGTCATCCCCCTGTGTTACTTGACAAACTTCGGCTTTGGCCTTATTTTGGGGTTCAATCGAGAAGTCATTAACAAAATCGGCCAATACTTGAGATTTGATTGCTGACCTGGGTTCGAAAGCGATATCGTGTTCCGTCAGTTCGATCGCCCATTTGGTGAGCCGTCTGGTGATCTCGGGTTTGTGAAGGATGCTTCTCAGCGGGAAATTTGTTACTACCGCTATAGGATGTCCTTGAAAGTAAGGCCTCAGTTTTCGAGCGGTAGTGATAAGCATGAGGATGAGTTTCTCCATTTGTGTGTATCTCGTTTCTGCATCAAGTAGGGTCTTGCTGACATAGTAGATTGGATATTGCTTGCCATTTTCCTCGCGAACAAGCACTGAGCTAACAACGACTTCTGATACGACCAAGTAGACGAAGAGTCTTTCATGGTCGACCGGTTTTGAGAGGAGTGGTGAATTGGCCAAGTAATTTTTCAGTTGTTGAAGAGCGTCTTCACATTCTTCAGTCCATTGGAATTCCTGAGTTTTCTTTAAAGTCATGAAGAAATGCTTGCATTTTTCGGACAATCTCGAGTTAAACCTACTCAATGCTGCCAACCGTCCGGTTAGCTTTTGAACTTCTTTGACGTTCTCCAGGGAGGCTATGTTCTGGATAGCCCGGATCTGATCTGGGTTCACTTCTATTCCTCACTTAGTAACAAAGAAGTCAAGGAATTTTCCAGAGGAAACTCCGAACGAATATTTTGTAGGGTTTAGCTTCATGTTATATCTTTTCAAGATCTGAAAGTTCTGCCTGAGGTGGTCTAGATGTTGGTTCTCCGCGAGGGATTTGACGAGCATGTCATCAATGTATACCTCCATAGTCTTGCCAATCTGGTCAGCGAACATCCTGTTGACAAGTCTTTGGTAGGTGGCTCTCGCGTTCTTTAGTCCGAACGACATGACTTTGTAATAGAAGATCCCTCGCTCGGTGATGAAGTCTGTTTTGTCTTGGTCATTTGGGTGCATGAGAATCTGGTTGTATCCGGAGAAAGCATCCATGAAGCTGAGCAGCTCGTGTCCTGCTGTGGCGTCAACCATTGTGTCGATATGCGGGAGTGGGAAGGAGTCTTTTAGGCAAGCCTTGTTGAGGTCGGTGAAGTCAATGCAGACCCGCCACTTTCCATTGTTCTTCATGACAACCACAACGTTCGCGAGCCAATCAAGGTAGTGAACCTCTCGTACGGATCCGATATCGAGTAGTTTCTGGATTTCTTCATTGATGATTTTGTTCCGCTCGACAACAAACTTTCTTCTTTTCTACTTAACAGGAGGAAAACTCGGATCGACGTTAAGTTCGTGTGTGCAGATTGATAGGTGCATTTTATGTACCTTTTTCTTTGTTTATATGTTCATATGTTATACTGACTTTTCATCTAATTTATACCTTTGTGGTTCATATTTCATACATGACCTCTAATTCATGGCCACACATCATTTCATGAATAATTCTTGCATTTTAGCATATTCTGTATTCCAGACGTATTCTACGCCTGCTTCTAGCCAAAGCCAGACGTCTATATAGTTTCTAGATACTAACTAGACGTGGCTACATCTAAATTACTTACACCTAGACCCACGTTTGAGCATTCCTAATACCCGACGTAATCTAGTTTTATATCATAAGATCAGTCGTTGGTATTATCATGTACATCATTGTATGCACTTTACTTTCATATAAGTCATGGTATGACACCACGGACCAGCTTATCTCTAATGAATCTTTTCTAAATATCTTTGACAGCAGAAGATACGAATCCACGGATTGAAGCTTGTCAATGATTAGAGAAAAGAAGATCATCAAAGTCTATTCCACGACTGAGGAAGAGATAACCAAAGCTCTGAAGACTTCATCTACATCTTTCCACGTCTCCTTCATGGAAGACAAAGTGTCTGACGTCTGACAACCAGACTTACCTGAAGAAAACCAAACGTGTTCTCAAGGGAACGTGCTGGAATACAACTATTTAACAAACCGTTGCACGAAGAATTTCTCCACGTGTTGCTATGAAAATATCTTCAACAGAAAAGCTTCTAGAAGAGGAATCTTCTCAACTACCTCAACAGATAATTTGCACAACATCTAAGACCATCTCAACCGTTCGGTCAAGAGGAGCCTTGATGACCGTAGATTTGTAACTACCCAAATTCAGAAGCCAAAACCTATAAATAAGGGTTATGTATCAGTAATTCAAGAGTGTAAGAACCACCCAAGCATTCAAACAACCTAGCATTCTTGTATTCTCTTACTTTCTCATTTCCGAGTACCTTAGTGCCATTCTAACTGAGAAATCGATAGTTCCAATGGCCTAAGTGTATTGTAATCAGTTCATCGCAGATTGAATGCTTGTAATCAAACTTTGTTTATGAAGTTTGTTCTCTTAATTTAGTTTTCTTCTTTCTCCATTTCGGTTTTCTTAGCCAATTCTCATTTCGAGAAAAGGAAGAATCTAAATTGCATTCTCTGTTGATTCATCCACGGAATTTAATCAATCTCTTTCAGTTATTGCTTCCTTTATCTAGACTCGAAAGAATGGGTATTTGAATCAATTCTTGAAGATAGTATCGACAAGTTAGGCATATTCATTGCACTTGCTGGTGACCGAATCCAGAGTGTTCTTCATCACCACGTCTGATTTGTTTGGTAAAGTATTTTACTGTTCTTTTCAGTTTGTGTATCTTTCATATTCAAAGATTGCACACTCATCTCATTTAAGTTTCTTTGGCTTGTTTTGACTACATTAGTTTGCCGATTATTCATCACTAGTTTAATTTCTTGAATCGAAAGAGGATAGAAGTATAACTACTTAGTTGAGGTCTTTAACTGGATGCTTTCTCAGTTGGGTATCGTCAACTAGGATTTCTTGGTAAGCGAAAGCTTCCATTTTAGGCATTCTAGGGTTGATCAATTTGTCACTGATTCGACTCATTTCATTCTTGATTTGAATCTTGTTCATATTGCAATCAGTAGAGGTAGAGATTGACAACCTTTGCTCTCATAGACTGATTAGTGTTGATACAAGGTGCCCGAATCCTTGGTCAGCTATGTTAGTGATTCTTTGGGTTTTACGTTCTGTGACCGAATCCAGCGTTTGCCTAAGTCAGGATAGTCAATCTGGTTAAAGTGCTTAATATGTTAAGCTTTAGAGACAGACGGTTCACGTTTGTGTATTTGTTCCCACGTCTGCTCTTTTCTCATTCTAGCTGTGATTGTATTCATCACCTGTTTGGCGATCTATCAGACGTGCTTCACGTCTGAATTGCTCAGTTGCTTGTTTGTTTGATTTTTTCCATTTTAATCATTCATTCCATCCACCCGTTGATTGATTTATTAGTGAATTATTATATTCGCTAATTGGTACATTTTTGCACAAGGTTAGACATACTCATAAGTTCTTTGTGGGATCGACCCCTTGCTGATCCTTTACTCATTTTTCTTGAGTAATATCTTCACAGCTTGGGTATTATTTGTGATTGATTTTAACGCGATCAGCTATAATAAGAAGGTGGTGTCTAAGTCCTTTGCACAAGGGGACCTTGTGTGGAAGGTAAGGTTGTCTATGGACGTTCAGGATCCTATTTATGGGAAATGATCCCCTAATTGGGAAGGTCCTTATGTTGTGGAGGCCGTGCCCGCTCATGGGGCGTATTACTTACGAGATTTGGACGGGGAACTTCATTTACATGCCATTAATGGCAAGTATTTAAAGAAGTTCGTTCCTTCGATATGGGATGCCAAGGTAAGTTAGGCTTACGTGCTAGGTAGGACGAGAGCGTCCAAGTATTAATGTTGAACGTGGGGCATTTGACAACTAAATGAAATAAAGGTTGGAAAGTAAAGAAGTTAATACGAAAAGTAAATAGCACGTGATGTTTGGGTGAGTAGTTTTGTTTTAATGGATTGATTGTTTGCAAGATGTGATTTTAAGGACATTTGGACATGGATTGGCTAGATCGGCATCAGGCCATCAAGATCGTACTTTGAGGAAAGTCTTATTGATTTGAGCGATGTGACAGTTTTGAGTTGACAGGGATGGGGCTAGATGCTTCCTTTGGCATGATTTCAGTTCCTTGTTTGATGGACTTGTGAGGATGTGTTGTTTCGGATTTTTGCGGTTGATGTTTTTTTTTATGTGACCGTAGGATGGGAGACTGATGATTTCTCTACTGTGATTCGAGTTCTGGACAATTGTGAGGTTTTATCTTGGACGTAGAACTGGATTGATTTAGCACTTGACTATTGGATTTCCTTCGGGGTCGAATCCTGATCAGTGGAGAGAGAGTTGGATGTTCGGTAGTAGGATGATTTGAGGGACAGGTTTCTGAGTGAACTCTTGAGGTGCTTGGTTGATAGTGATCGCTTTGCTTGGATTGGTGAGTTTTCGACTGTTGGTGAGGGCTTAGGTTTTTCCTTGTTTGACTGGGAGTTTGAGTTTCACCGTTGAGGATGACTGAGATGAAACCTTGTAGAAGTAGAGTTGTCTTGGATTTAGTCATGCTTTTCAGATGGACATCTGCACCTGCTACCGTGTGGGCAGGATGCTTAGGTTTTCGATCCTGGTGGACCGTTTCCACTGTAGTGGTGTTTTGATGATGTGTGATCCGGACATGTGCAGGGAGTTTTCTTGATTGAGATTTTTAATCCTGGTTGACCGTTTCCACTAGTGTTGTTGTTGATCTCTAAGGGGAAGCAGTTGTGTGGCGAGCTCTTGATGTGCGACTTTTGGGATTGAATGAGTTCCTTTTCCTAGGTCTTTTCGTGGAAAAGGATGGTGATCCGCGTCTAAGGTTGGTAGTTCCTGAATTGGCAAGATTCTTCGGATGTTTTGTTTAAGATAAACTTATGTTGTCTTATTTTCTGTTGATCTTGGATGGTGGTGACGTTGAGTGGACGAACGCCTGTGTGCGTGGTGTTGAGGATTCGCTTTTGAGATTTTCTAAGTCATTTTTCCTTTCGGTTGGATTGCTTGAGGTTGTGGATTGGGAACTCCTAGGGTTTTTGTGGTTTTGATGGTAGATTTTGGTTTGTTGAGCGTTGTTCATTAACTCTGTTGGTTGGATTGGTCTTGCACGTTTGGTGCACGTGGCTTCTTGGGATTCATGTTCGATTTGGTCGGAGAGTAGGAATTTCATTTCCTGTTTTGGGATGATGTGTTAAGATTTTAAAGTGGATTTTGATTGGTGCTTGACTCGGATGCTTGAGGTTTGTTTCGTTAGTGGTTCTTTTGGGATGCGTGACTTCCATATTTGATGTTGTGCATTTGATCACTTGAGATGGTTTTGTGTCATTGATGGTTTGAGAAGATTTGACTATCTAGTAGTAGTCTGTTGAGATCTTGGAATCAAGACTGGAGGTTTGGAGGATCGAGGTGATTCGAGAGTATGTGATTTTTGAGTAGTGCCCGTTGAGATTTTGTGTTATACGCATGCCCTTATTTTCTGTTTAAAAAAAAATTATTATTTTATTATTATTCATTGTTATATTAATATTTTATTAATATTAATATTTTAATGAGTTGAGATGTATCGAGGATATTTTGAGGTAAATAGCCCACTTTAAAGGTAAAAACATTGATTTGAGGTCGAAACTTCGGTTTCCATGAGATTTCGGCTTTTTGCCGTAAAAAGGGTAAAATGGTCATTTTGAGGTAGAGATGTCGGATTGGTATAAATTTGATACCGTTTAGATCGTATCGAAAAATGGAGAATTTTGAGTACCCATTTGCATTTTTAGGATGACTTTTAGGTCACAATTTTTAGGTTGGATCGATTTTGGGTTAACTAACCATGGTTAATATTTAACCTAGGTTAGTTAGAGGTTTCCTTCCCTTGTAGTAGGCGTGTAGGAGGGCTGCACTAGCAGCAGCTTTGGTTGACTTTGAATTTGAGGATAGATATGACTTTGGTGACTAAGCTTCCTTAACATAAGAGCATGACACCTACATGGATGACTAACCTCCTTGCTTCCCAACTCCCTTAGCTGAATTCTGGATTTTTGGTTATTGCATTCACAAGAAAAGAAACAGAAACAGTAAGGAGGAAAAGGAAAGAAACGTGCGAAAAGGGAAGGAGAAAGAAGAGAAGAAAGGTTAAGAGAATTTACCTAGTTTCCTTTGGTGTGTGACCTTGTGAGCTTGTGTAAAGCTTGAAGAGTGTCTAGGAGAGCCTGCCATCACCTCACCTCGCTGCTAGGTAAGGATTTGGTCCTCTCTTGTGATGATTTTTCATGGTTATGTTGATGAATTAATGGTTAAGTTAAGGGTTTATGCATAACGAGCCTTAAGAGTGATTTTTCACATACTCAAGTTATGAACCAGAGGTTGCTTTGGCTTGGTATTGGTTTAGACATGTTCATAGCATGTATTTGGATATGTATAAACTGAGATTGAAGCATAAGCAAGAGTTTAAACCATTAATTTGATTAAAATGGTGAGAATGAGGGATTTTGTGTATATATGAAATTTGATTATGTCAAATGGTTAAATTGAGGTTAATCAAGCTCAAGGAAGGTCCATACATGTTGTTTACATGTATTTTGACATGT
>JAOWBR010028208.1:0-16173 GCA_028571145.1 Dionaea muscipula
CGGTAAAGGCTCTTTTGGTAATTTCACCACCTTCCCAACCCCTATAAATAGGGGTCTCCTCCCCACCTCTCAGGTACACGTATTCTAACCTTTGCATTCGGACTTTGCACTCCGGACTCTCCCTTGCACGCTCGGTTGTACCCTCGGTGTACTAGGCTCGATGTTGCACGCTCGGCTATACGCTCGGTACTGCACGCTCGGTTTGTCACCCTCTGTATCCTTTTCTCTGCCAACAGCCTCTGCATGCTCGGTAGTGCACGCCCGGCACCACGCTCGGTAGTGCACGCTCGATAATGTACGCTCGGTAGACTCCTGCAAGGGGTCCTTTCCCTTCTTCCTCACTTGCTGACTTAAGCATCAGAGCGGTTTTCCCGAGCTAACACCTCGAGGTACCCTCTAACGAGTTTGTTCGTCTGTTTTAGGCCATCGGAAGTCATCAAGCACACTCCTCCGCCGAGCCGACCGGATCCCTTTCCTTTCCAGCCGGACCCTCCTGACCCGGTTCAGTTCGGGACTTTGGTGATTACTCTTGGGGATTTTTCCAGGAGTATCAATGGGTCTCGAAAACACATCCACTACAGACCTCAAACCATCTCGCATCTCTCAACCAAGCTCCAGCCTGCAGGCAGTGACAGATGGCTCAACAAGTAGGGCAAGTCGCCTGCGAAGTCACCTATCAAAACCTGTAAATCCCTCGCCCTCTGCTGATGTCAACAAGTGATGCAACGGGCGACTTGCCCAGCCCGTTACCTCACCTGTTTTCGTCCGCAGACAACGCTACTCAAGGAAATCTCCTAAAAGGGTCATTCAACCCTCACCCCTATCAGCAAAAGGCAACAAGCACACTCAAATATAAGGATGAAACAATCCACATACAAAATCTATCTACAATGAACGTCCCACAAGCACGACACACAAAAGTCAACTCATCAAAGTTCCAACAGATGCAACTACTGGAACACTCACATCCATGACTATCAAAGGAATGATCAAGGGAGCGAAGAGAAACAAGGGATGTGAATGAATGAGTGGTACTCAAGTCAGGCAATGCTCTAGAGAGAACTAGAGAAATGACTAAGGTACCTTGGACATTTGACAGTGATTGCCTCGAGGAACCTCGTCCCTCAGTCTTTCTTTGTTGTCTACCTCCTGTTCTGCACGTCGATGCAATGTGTCCATCCTTGCCGCAAGTGCGACAAGTGAGAGCTCTACCACCACATATGAACCCTCGCGAATGGCACTTCCTACACCTCCTACAGAAGGGATCTTGCTTGGAGGCGAACGTCGAACCTCTCGATTGTGAAGTGTGAGACTTCTTCTGACTACCCCTAATCTGTTGACGTCTCTGTGTGGTTCCTTCACTGGGCCTCTTCCTATGGGAAGTTATGGCTTCTTCCAAGATCGTAGCCCTTCTCACCATGTCGGTCAAGGTTTTGCACCTCAACCCACGAATGGGAAACAACAACTCCGAGTTCATGCCTCTCTGGAAGTGAAACATCTTGTCTTCTTCAGTCATCAACAACTCTGGTACAAACCTGCCGAGTTCGACAAACTTGGCCTCATACTCAGGGATGGTCATGTTCCCTTGCTCTAGTGCTAGCAGCTCGCCCCTCTTTTGAGTCCTTAAGTGGGCATTGAAGAACTCACCCTCGAACTCTAGCACAAACTCAGGCCAAGTGGGTTTCTCCCCACGAACTTCAAATCTCTGCTCAACTCTCTGCCACCAAGTCAAATCAGCACCCTCCAAGGTGGTAGTGGCAAGTGACACCTTGTGCTCAGTCGTGCACTCAATCCTCTGGAGTGTCTGTTCCACTGCCATCAGCCAGTCGCTCGCCTCCGAAGCATCGATGGAGCCTGTGAATCTAGGAGGTCCAGCCTTCAGAAACTTCTCAAGAAGTCTCTCCTAAATTCCTTTCGGAGGCGGCGCCGCAACCGTCGCCCTAGGCTCAGCTAAAGAAGATCCCTGCATCTCCATGAACTTCTGGAACTGTAGGAAGCATTCCCACTCCTCAGATGAGGCACGCTGAAACTCTTAGAATCATTCGAAAGCGTCCGGTGAAAGTCTCACCGTGATGGCTTCATCATCATGGTCACCGTTCTGGTCAAGTGCGCCTTCATGAGGTTCCCCTCGAGTGTCAGAGCTAGATGGCCTAGAGGGCGCTTCGATCGCTCTCCTCTGAGCACTAGGAGAAACATCCAGGGGCTCACATCCATTCCCAGTTTGCACCATGGCTGTCAAACACATCAATCATCTCAATCAAAGTAGAATTAAGAAAAGACTACGCAACAACGAACGTACCTCTAGTGGATGCCAGGGGACAGGCCTCTTTCTACACCATAAGGACAACCAACTAAGGCTAACCCCAAGAAAGTCTTGGTCTAACCCCAAACGAAATCAAAATAAAATTTAGGCTTTGATACCACAAATGTCACACCCCACCCCGGGTGGACCGGCGTACGACCTATGGGTACCGCCCACGAACCGTACAAGCCTAAACCAAGAAATCCAACAAATCTAGCAATGGAAACTAATGAGCAACCATGGGTGGTCAACATCAACTACTCTAATGTCTTAAAATCTCGTCAACAACTAAGAAGAACATGCGGAAGCCAAAAGAGACAAAAGAGTCAAACTAGCTCATTACAATGATTCCATCACAATCCAATGTCTAAAAACTAGGAGAGTCTAAGACAATGCTACAAGAGTCCATGAACAAAAATGATCATGAAAGATATTCCTTGCTTTGGGCGGGATCCTCTTTGCGATGCTCTCTATCTCTAACAGGTGCCTGTCTTCCTGTTTTGTCCCAACTTCTTTCCCACATCGAGGGAAACTCTACCCAACAAATCTCTCCCACAACTCCTCCACGTGCCACGTTCTCCCTCGACTATCGTCAACACATAGTCACCTGTAGAATGTCGTGTGGAAGGACGTGTAACCTTGTTAGACCCTCTGACCTTTACCATCGATCCTTTCATTGGAACCGGTTGCTCATCCACAACCAGAAACCCGTCACATTCGCTTCCATCCTTCACCATAGGCACCGTAACCAAAGATGCAACCTTTGCAACCTGTCTCTGATAGCACTTGTTGCTTTGATACCACTTGTTGGGCGGAAACCTTAGTTGAACACCTTCGATTATGCAACGAAATAGTTATAATTGTCTTTTTTTGTGATGAAACAAGTGAGGAAACAAATATGACTAACACAAGCATGACAATAACTCTCCACTATTATTCAATAATGAGCACAATACAATCTCTCTAGGTAAAACCCGAGAGGCATATGAAACCCTAACAAAGGTGTTTCTCTCTCACCTCTTCCAGGTGGAACCCTAACTCTTCGACTTCTCCAATCAGCTTTCTCTCACCTGTTTGAGGTGGAACCGTGATTCTTAACTTCTCTAGTCGGCTTTCTCTCTTATGTCTCACATGTACTTCCCAAACATACAAACCTAAGTATAAATTGTACAACCAAAAGATATAAAACTAAAAGTTCTATCTCTAAATTAAACAATATCCTAGAAAAATATCCTGAAAGTAGAATAATCTCTTGTCGATATTCCTTTCTTTTGTTGGATTATTCTAAAGAACCCGAATATCTCTTTTGGATCAGGCAGAATCCCATCCGCGATGCTCTTTGCCTCTGGCAGGCGTCTGTCGTTGTGTCTTATCCAACTTGTTTCTCACATCGAGGGAAACTCTATCCAACAACTTTGTGCAGGATCAGGTGATAGGGAAGCTAATCGAGAAGGGACTTAAGTGTGGATGTCTTTTTCCTTCACATTTTGCTAGCATCTTTCAGAATCCTCGTGTGTATTTTTTTTTTTCAAACTTTATCCAAAAATAATGTCAATTGTGGCATCCCAAGCTAGGTCATCTGAATGCTCGTACTCTTCAATCTATTATGAATCCTAGTTTGGTTCCTATTAAAATTTCTTTTTCTCTCATTCGACTGTTCCAGATGTCATTTGGGAAAAAGTGAGACACTATCATTTTTCGCTGACCGTGATTCCTCCTTACAACGATTTCATTTAGTTCATAGTGATGTCTAGGACATAGCTTCTATTATCTCTCGTGCTTATTATTGCTATTTTGTAACCTTTATCGATGACTATAGCCATTCCAATGTTTTTGGTGTTTTTCAAAGATTCTTAGCATTGGTTAAAACTCAATTTTTCACAACCTTTAAAGCACTATGTCCCGACTCAGGGGGGGGGGAGATATGCGTCTGAATTAGTTTTTCAATGTTTTGTTCAACAAAAGAGAATTATTTCTCAACATACTTGCTCATACACCCCACAAGAGAATAGGGTCACCAAGCGGGAAATTTGCCATCTTCTACTTGATGTGGTTTGCATTCTTCTACTTTACTCATCGGCTCCTTTAAAATTTTAGGTCGAATTCTATCCACCGACGTCCATATAATCAATTGTTTGCCTATTCCCACTCTTCATCAAGAGTCATCATATCTTTGCTTACATATGAACGTTCCCCTACACACTATCATTTGCCTCCTTTTGATTATATGTGCTTTGTAAATCTTCCCACAGAAAGCACCAAACTCACTGTTCAATCTCTTGTTTGCGTTTTTCTTGGATATCCTTCTAATAAAAAAGGGTACGTGTATTACGATCCTGCTCGATAGGAGTTAAAGATTCACAGAATGTCTTTTTTTTTTTTTTTTTTTGGAACATCATTATTTTTATCACACTTATCAAGATCTAGTGTTGGTCCCAATTAGGGCTTGGTCCCAGTGTTGGTCACAGAATGAACTTGTCGCGTTTTTCAAAAACTTTTTCAAATTGATCTGAATATGCAGCGGAATATATTAAGCCCTTTTAAGTTTCTTTAAAATCTATTTATGTTGTTCTTATTAGTTTGATGTGTGTGATGCAATGCTAAATAAAAACTTGACATAACAATTTTATAAAGGTTCACGATGATGTAATCCGCTACTCCTCTCTTCTCCTTGTGATGTGGGAGGTATCCACTATTGTTTTAACACCGATACAATAGTGTACATAATCCTTCACAACCCTTGTTGCTTCACTGGTTAACCACACAGTTCCTTCGACGTGAGTCTTCAACTGCTATCACACACACTTCTTCACAATGGCCTGTAGCTTCAGTTGCCTCAGTCGTTCACACCTTTGAGATGCTTCACTAATTTTCAGTTCCTTCACAGCTTCACAGCTTCAACTATTTTATCCCTTCACAGCCTCACTGCTTCGCTGATCTTCAACAAATAATAAAAGTTATTGGTTTTCAACTTATTGAATCTTCACAGAAGATCCTTGAGCTTGCTTGATGTATCTTGTAAGTTTTGGGTTTGCTTAAATGTGCTCAGTATTGAGATGTTGGATGTGTCGTGTAAGCTCAATATTCAGTAATTGTTGTTGTCTTCATCTCAATCATTGTGTATTTATTTCTTCATTGGAAAATCTTCCCGTTGAGATATCCATTGAAACTGATCTTATTCATCTTTTCGAAATTTCTGAAATCCCCAGAAAAGTGGATCTTAGTCTAGTCAACTTTCTCGAATTGTGTATGCTGTCCAAAAGCTTCCTTTTGAACAAGATTTTCCTTGTTCTGACATTCCTTTTGCAAAAAGTAAATGAGCTTTTCTGCAACTCACTGCAACCCATGATCTTTGTCTTCATCTGATCGTCTCTAACCTCCTCAAATGATTTGAATTAAATTCAAATCAAATATTTTCACCTTCAAAAAGTACAAAATGTTCACCACTGACTCTGACCACTAACAACTGCTTACTCAGCTGAACTGTCTCAGTTGTTTCTGTCTCTATTGGTCTATCTTGACTGGATAGTCTTGACTGAAAATGCTTCGACTACATCTATCTCTACTGGATCAATCACGCTTGGGCCAGTCTCTACTGGTTCTTTCACGCCTAGACCGGTCTCTACTGGTTTTGTCACGCCTGGGTCAGTCTCTACTGGTTCTGTTACGCCTGGACCAATATCTACTGGAAGTGTCACGTCTAAGGCAGTCTCTACTGGAATAATAAAACCTAGGACAATCTCTACTGGAACAGTTATGCCTGAGTCTATCATGCCTGAAATAGTCTCAGCTGCTTCTATCAAGTCTGAATCAGTCTAAATTAGCTTCTGTCAAGTCTGAGACTGTCTCTATTGGAACAGTCACGCCTAAATCTGTCATTCCTGAAACAGTCTCAGCTGTTTCTACCAAGTCTGGATCAACCTAGACTAGAATAGACAAATACACTTAATTGTTCTTGCTATCATTCATTTATCTATCTATACAATTACTAATAATCATGCATTATCATCAAAACATCTAAAATCAATTCCTAACAATTTTCCCCCTTTTGGTTGTCTGTGAAGATCTTGGACTCAAGATGCTCAGAGAGCTCTGTGATTCCTCGATTTTGCTGGTCCATCCCTTCCAAAATGCATCTTACAACCTAATCTATATGCTCATGAATATCACTTTTCACATACTGATCATGAGCAGTTGGTTCTCCTTGATAAACAATCATTTCCACTCCTTTTCCAGTATCAATATCCCTAAATATTTCTTCAAGGAAATCATCCTTGGGATCAACAACAACATCATCAATCACCTCATTATCCCTAGATGCTTCAACATGAGTATCAACCAGAGGATCTGCACCTTCATCACCTACAAATGCCCTATCCCTAAATGCTCCTCTACAGATATCATCCTTGGGATTTTTAGTCTCAACATCGTCATCCTTGCTTTCTTCTTCCACCTCAGCAGCTTCAGGATGGTCCGATGATCTATGCTCCTCCTGGTATGCAGAATCTTCACGGTCTTGGTCCTGGTCATGCATTTGTGCTACTGAATTGTGAGGAGATGACTCATGAGCAGGTGAGTGAGCACTATGAGCAATGCTGGTGGAATTTGACACAATGTCCACTTGTGAGGTTGTTTTCCTCTTTCTGTGGGATAGTGGAATATCATCATCATCATCCTTGTCATCATCATCTGGGTCTTTTGGATCTTTAGCAACAACTTTACCCTTGGCAGCATGCCTCTTGTAAGCTTTGACTCTAATTTGAAAAAATCTCAGTTAGCTTGCCAACATCCACTAATCCAACAATCTTGTCAGCAGATGCCATCTGTAAGACCTAATCCTCTTCTGCATGTATCATGGAGATATTCTCTTCTTCAACTCTTGATCTGCTTAACTTCCAACATAGCCAGTTGTTAAATCTTTCCATTTCCTCTACAATGTTGACAGCTTCAACATTGACAGCCGGTTGATGTTCATGAAGAGCAACTTCAGTCTTTGCCTACTCAGCTGGTGTCGAGGATATGAAGTCCTAGGAAACATGGGGTCGGTCCTGAGTTGCTCTAGCAGAATCCTGCTCAACCTCATGAGCTTACTCCCTAATCTCTTGATCCACTTCCCCTTGAACATCAGCCAAGTATGGGGAAATTATGGATGTAACTATTTCTGAATCTCTCAAAATAGTTTTCGTGGTATTGGCCTTCTTCACTCTTTTCACTACATTCTTAGGAGAATCATAGGTTTTCCTCTTCTTACCCTTCTCGTCCTTGTCAAAAATCCTCTTCGAGATATGAACTGACACCTTTTCCCTTAGGGTTACCTTTAACTTGGCAAACAAATGACACAATAACAGAACGAAAGATTTCTTGTGATGAAAAATACCTTTGGAGGGCGTAGAGGTGTATGATCTTTCCTTCACCACTTGCTCTTTGATACGATGGAACATGTAAGAAGCCCAATCTACTTCTTGGTGTGTCCAAATTGTAGCCATCAACGCTGCTCTGCTATGAGTCATGTGGTCATAAGCTCCTGTCCTTCCTTCGACCACCTTGCACATGATGTAGAAAATTTGAAACTCAAGCTTCAATTTGTTCTTATGGTAGGAGAAAGTACACTTGCTGTCCTCATCTTCAACTATGACTGCCCAGAAATTAGCTTCGTCAAATCCCATCTCATCAGGGTCTACTTTCCCAGTGTGAGGCAGCCCGAGGTTCTGGCTTAGGGTTTCGAGAGTCAGTGTTAGCTTTATCCCATTAACCCTAGTGACCACAACATCTCTAACAATAGTTGCATTTCTATAGAAATCGACGATGTCCACGAGTGAGAAGGTGGAAATGTTGAAAGAGATGAGCTCAGTCAGGTCACTGTGCTGTAGGGCTTCAACCATCTTCTTCCCTATGTTGGAGCAATCTTAACTCTTCGAATAACCTTCAATGTTGAACGTGAGTCCAGTAATGAGAGCATCGTTGGATTCCTTGATGATTGAATAAGATGCCATTGCTAAAAATCTTCGAGGGTTTGTGGAAAGGGTTCTTGCTTGAATGATTCTTCGAGGTTGCAGAGTGTGAGAGAGAGAATGTGAGAAAGTTTTTAGGGTTTTGGGGTTTTGACCTCGAGGAGTGTGATGTGACAGGGAAATGTCTTTTCGAATTTCTGACACACGTACTTCGGAAGATCCTATGACAATGGTTGCACTTCCCCAAAAAGAAATTGTCTAGCTCAAAGTAGAAATAAAATTCAATTTTCCCCCTCAAATGTTGCATTTAAATATCTTTGGCTAGATATAAATAAATTCCACCTCAGATAATAATGCACTTCGTTGACCCTGACTATCCACGTCAGGGTCAACGAATGACTATGCCTACTTGAACAAGGATTCTACTGCATCTGCGTGTCTACTGCATCTGCGTATCTACTGCATCTGGGTGTCTACTGTATCTGCGTGTCTACTGCATCTACGTGTCTACTGCATCTGCGTGTCTACTGCATCCGCGTGTCTACTGCATCCGGGTGTCTACTGCATCTGCGTGTCTACTGCATCTTTAAAAACTGATCAAATCCTTCTCAAATTAAATCAATTAATCTTAATTCACTTCGAATTTCAGAAAATCTACTTTCACATAGGGCCTTTGTAAAAATATCTGCTAACTGTCTTTCAGTTGGGATATACTCAACTTTGAAATTTTTCTTCTCCACATGATCTCTGATGAAGTGAAGTCTAATATCGGTGTGCTTTTTCCTTGAATGCAAAACTGGATTTTGACTAATTGTAATTGCACTGGTGTTGTCATATAATATGAGAATCTCCTTTTCTTTAATTCCATAATCCATCAACTGATGCTTGATCTATAACACTTGTGCACAACAACTTCCAGTAGCAACATACTCAGTTTCTGCAATAGAGGTTGCATTGTAATTTTGCTTCTTGCTAAACCATGAAACAAGTCTGCTACCCAACAAGGTTGCAATGTAATTATTCCATGGAAGTTCAAGCCAACACTAGCCTAAACTAATCAAATTCTTGGAGAAATATAAAAAGCAGAATTGTACTAATGCAAGATTGTCCATACTACACAGCAAATCCAACCAAACATACAGCATACTAGAAAATAACAAAGCTAAGTGCAATAAAGTACATGCCAAAAATTTTAAAAGAAGGCGAAAAATTCAAGTGCAGTCCACTCCCTCCAACTTATTCTCGAAGGTCCCATGAGAGAGTGAAAAGAAGTCACCTGGAAGCGGAAAAAGAAAGGGTCCTCAGATCCGTGTAAGATGACCTGCAAAGAAAACGAAAAACAGCGGCAGAAAAGCAAACAAAACAAAAATGGAAATAACGGAAAAAGAAATGTCTTTAGAAAAACAGTCATCTGCCCGGTCCTTTTGCGACTCTCCAGCATTATTGTCCCTACCACCCTAAGTTCAATGGGTTGGCCAGAGCGGCCTCCACTAACTCCAAGGCAATCCTGGAGCAGTAGCGACAATGTCACCGATATAAAATGTATGCAAGGAGGTGGAGCTCGTGTCCGAGACTCCGTGGAAGCATCCCGAAGGATATAACAAGAATGTCTCGACTTCCATGCCCCCCATCTTGCCTACCGACAACCTTGTTAAAACCAAAGTGAGGAAGGAACAATAGAAATTCTGGACGAATGACAAAATTTTCAAGACGACTCAACAATTAAGACTCTACGAAAAGAGAAACGTGCATATTTACAAAGAAAATCATTCTGCTCATTAAATTACTGCCACTTGGGCGGTTGGGCGGGTTGCCCTTCCACCCTCTTGTTCAGCGTGTTGACAATTTGACCCAACTGCATCTCTAGTTTCACAATTGCTTGCGTGTTGACGCTCACTTGCTGCTGGATCTCAGTCAAGCTTTGCAGCATCTTGGTTTGGTCAGTCATTGACTTGATCATCGCCGCCTCAAATGGTGTGGGCATTAGCTGCATAAGCAACGACGATGACGATGACTGAGGAGTTGTAAACGTTTGCGTCTGTGGAGGTGGAGGTTTCCGCCATTGATAACTTGGATGTTGCACGGGATAATACCCGTAAGCGGCGTTGACTGTCTGTATTGGTGTGGGGTCAGGTATAGGCTGGGTGGACGGACAAACCGTCCAAAGAGGTGTTGTGCTACCGCAGGTAACACATGCTTCGATACGTGGTGGTGCGGGGGTGGTCGCGATGTCTCTTTTTAAGAGCAGCTCCACTTTATCGGAGAGTGCTGCGATAGTGGATGTAAGCGTTTCAGTTACGTTAAGCTCATGCACACCCTTTGGATTTTCATTGCGTGCAGCAACAGGTTTGTCCTTCCGTTCGAAAGTGGATTAGAGTTGGGACGCGTCACTTAAATTTTCAAATAACGTCCATATCGCATTCTCGTCTTTCGTCATCACGGACCCTCCGTAAGAGGCGTCCATCATCTGACGTTGTTGGGGTAAGAGACCAAAATAGAAACTCTACACGAGCTGCCACCTAGGGATGTCGTGGTGAGGGCGTTTACGCAACAGATCACCAAATCTCTCCCAATCCTCGTATAAGTGCTCAGTGTCGTGCTGTTGGAAGGTTGTGATCTCTCGTCGGTATTGCAGCGTCTTTCCTACCGAAAAATATTTTTTAAGGAAAGTCGCGCTCATCTCCTCCCACGTTCTTATGGTCGGGGTGGCAATGTGCTGAGCCAGTGCTTTGCCTGGCCCCTTGGTGAGAATGGGAACAAGATAAGTCTCATGGCATCGACTGGGAAGTTAGCAATTCTTAGCGTGGAGCTGATGCCTAGGAACTCGGCTAAGTGGTTGTATGGGTCGTCCTGAGATAAGCCATTAAAAATTGGTAAGGATTGGATGGTACCAGGCTTTTTCTCGTAGTGGGCAGCATCTATTGCAGAAAGTACGATGCACGACGATGTGTCGTACACGTTTGGAATAAAATGCGCGTGCAATGGGTTCAAAGGTGGTGCTACCCCGTTTCTCCCGTTCCCAACGTTTTCTACATTCTGTGCGTTCTGATCCCCAACTACCCCATTATTAAGACCGTTTTGATTTTGCAAATTTTGTGGAGGTGGGCCTTCCATTGTTTGAGTTTATGGGTGTCGAACTCTAATCCTATGCCTTTTTTTTTTAAATTTGGACTGAGTCTAACAATTTTAGATTGTAAGGATCTACGCCCTAGCATACAAGGTCAAAAACTAGACTAGAGTGCAGGAAAAAATACACACAAACAAAATGCAGGAAGCAGGAAGCAGGAAGCAGATAGAGTAGAATTAAAAATAAAACTAAAAGACTCAAATAAAATACAAGTATACAACTAGAAACAAAATTAAATTCAACCCAAACATTTTAACTATCATCCCTGACAACGGCGCCAAAATGTTGACCGCGTCGTTGGGCGGTCAAATTTAATATTTATAAATTATTAAACGGCTTACCAATTAGAAGCTAGCGGCGAGTCGAGTATTGTTCCACAGGACGGTTGAAAATCTCACAGGTTGAATAAATTAAGCTCCTAGTGAGGGATATATCGAATAAAGATTCGATTAGGTTCAAACAACAATTAATAAAATGCGATAAAATAAGGGATAAATGTCGTTGGAAGAAGCGACAACCCGACCCAACGTTTGCAGCAGAACAGGCGCGTAGGTTGGAGCTGTCACCACCGTGATTTAACAATCACGGTTGTGACTAGAAGGGAAGGACACGATCATGACGATAGTGTCATGATCGTGTCGGGTATAGATTCCCTCGGGGAGCAACGTGAACTTGAAGCCAAGTCGCGCTCGGATTGAATGATTTATTCGTTCGGCCTAAATCCGTTTAGCAGTAGATTAAATTAGGATTTGATTGCGGTTTGGTTGTTCAGTTCGATTAAGGTCTAGATGGCTTACGTAGACGCTATCTCAAGCAACGCAGGGCATAGCGAATATCGGAGTTTCAATCTATACGAATTAATCTAGATGGTCATCACAAAACATCAAGAACAGATCCAATCCACAAAATGGAAATTTAGCAGGTTTACAGGTTGGCACAAATCAAATCCCTAACGACAGATAAGTCATCAATCCGACATCCGAATAACCGATCGGCACAAGCGGCATACATGAAAATGCCAACTTTACAAATCAAAGCCATCTAATGAATATACCAAATGATTGGATCCGGTTGGAGTACGTCTCGTCGGTATATTCTCCCCGTCGGGTGTATGAGGCTGGCCGTCGTCGAGTCTGCGCCTTGCTCCGAGGTGGAATCGCGTCTTAAGTCTCCTTGGACGTCTCTGTAGGTCGCTAGATCGAAGAATCGAAGAGAGGGTCAATGCTGCAGCCTTCAGCATTTTTAAAAATGCAGATTGGCCCCGCTACGGCCGTAGCAGGCTCCCTATGACCATAGCCGACGTATCCTTCACGGTCGTGACTCTGCTGTCACGACCTTGACACTTGAAAATCTAGTTGAGCCATATTTACAGGCCTGGCTGCGGTGTCAGGGCACGTTCCGAGCCTCTCGGGCTCACATGGGGGCACAATGTACGTCTAGTCTTGGTCTAAAAACATCCCCACTCGTATCTAACCTGAAAAATCATGAAATTATACATAGAAAAACACGTGGAACGGGTTTGCACGATATAATTAAAATATACATTAAGCTTACGTGCTTTGGACCTCAAGAGATGAATTTTAGCATAAATTAGGAACATGATGAGTACACTTTCATGCACTCATCAATCTCATAGGAATCAACTAAACTCATCACCTTATCTTCCTCTAAGTGCATCTGGTCCAATGTCTCAGCTTGAGTTCTTGATCTACTTAGCTTCCATGATAATCATGAATTGAATCTTGCAAGTTCTTCAGAGATGTCCACTTTAGCTAGTTGTTCTGCCTCAGTTGCAGTCACTTCAACAACTTCATCATCATTCTCATGGTTTGAGGTCACAGGGTCTTGGGATCATGAAAATGGTCCTGAGCATCAACAATCTGCTCACTCCCATGTCCCTGCTCCTGTACCTTCTCATGCTCTACTTCTTAACTGACCCTAGGCTCTTCAATAGCCTGCTCAACTTCCATGGCAACATCCTGAGTGACTTCCCCCTCAACTTCAGCTTCATGGGGTGGAGTGGTTGTGGAACCAATTATCTCAGAATCTCTAAGCAATGTCTGTTTCATAACCTTTGCTTTCTTAAAAGCCTTGATCTTCTTCGAAGATGAGGCTGGATTTCTTTTCAGAGCTCTCTTCTTCGCAGCCTCAATATTCTTCCGCTCAACCACTAAGTCCTTCTTTTCATCCTCAGTGATGAACATTCTTTTGGTTGAATGAATTGACAATTTTTTCCTCAAAGAAATGCCAAGACTACCAAGCAAAAAACTAACTACCAATGTAAAAGTTTTCTTGAAGTGAAAAATACCTTTAGCAGGGGCAGTAGTCTGCAGTTTCTCCTTCATGATTTGTTCAGAAATCCTCTTGAACACATAGGCTGCCCAGTCAACCTACTGATGTGTCTATACTGCTGCCATTAGGGCTGCTCTGTGCCTAGTCATGGCATCATGAGAACCCATTAGTCCTTCTACCATCTTACTGAAGATGTGGCACAACATTTGAAACTCAGCTTTCAGTTTTGTCACATTCCCAGAAAATTTGCACGTGCTGCTTTCCTCAGCAACAATGACCTTCCAAAACTCTGCATCTTCCACCACAATGGTGTCTGGGTCAGTGATTTTATTGTGTGGTAAGTGAAAAATATTGGCTTAGGGTTTTAGGGGTGATCTGCAGTTTAGTCTGAACCCTAGTGACAATGGCCTTGTCCTTGAAGGTGTCATTCTGGTAGAACTCAACTACATCAGCTAGTGAAAATGACGGAGTTGTCAAAGAAATGAACTGAGTGAATTCACTGTGCTTCAAGTCTTCAACAATCTTCTTCCTAGTGGCTGAGCACTTCTTGCTCTGCAGATAACCTTCGATGCTGAAGGTCTGTCCAGTGATCAGGGCTTCAACAACATCTTTGGTTGAGAATTGAGCAGCCATTGATGAAACTTTGAAGCTAGAGAAAGTTTGCACAGAAAATCACAGAGACAATGGCTAGGGTTTTTCTGCTCTGGGCTCGAGAGGATGCAATGAAATAGAATGAGTGTGAGAGAATGAAGGTGATGTGTTTTGATTTAAAAACGGTAGTGAGAAATGCAAACGTCACATCAAAGATGGTCAGCTCAAAGGTCTGATAAGTTCGGTACAAAGTGGGAAATCCTCCAATAAGAAATTACCACGTAAACCAATCTGAAAATTTGTCTTGTCTGGATAAATGATTTTAAATCCACTTTGAGTCTGCCATGTCATCTAAATTCTTCCCAAAACTTAACTGAACCACAAAAACTCAACTGCTTCTAAAAACTCGACTGACCCACAAAGTCGACTGAACTCCAAAAAGTCGACTGAGCCCAAAATCTCAGCTGAACTCAAAAACATAGCTAGATCCTAAAAGTCAACCAAAACCGTAAAACTCGACTGAATTACCAAAAGTCGACTGAACCAAAAACTCAGTTGATCCAAAAACTCAGCTGAAACTGCTAAAGTCGACTGAATTGGCAAAAACTCAGCCGAATCATCAAGACCTTCAATCAAATCCTCTTAAACTCAAATTAATCAACCCTAATTCACTTTTGATCTCTGAAAATCTTCCTTCACTTAATGTCTTGGTGAAAATATTTGTTAACTGTTTCTCAGTTGAGATATATTCCACCTTGATGCTTCCTTTCTCAACATAATCCCTGATGAAATGATGTCTCACATCAACGTGCATTGTTCTTGAGTGCAACACTGAATTTTGACTGATGGCTATTGCACTAGTGTTGTCACAAAAAATGGGAATCTCCTTCTCTTCAATCCCATATTCTATCAACTGGTGTTTTATCTAAAGCACTTGTGCACAACAGCTTCCAGCAGCAACATACTCAGCTTCTGCAGTAGATGTTGCTATGGAAGATTGTTTCTTACTGAACCAAGAAACAAGTCTGCTTCTTAAGAATTGGCAAGTACCTGATGTACTCTTCCTGTCCACTTTGCATCTTGCAAAGTCTGAATCTGAAAATCCAACAAATTGAAATCCTCCATCTCTTGGATACCATAGACCAATGTTTTGAGTATCTTTGAGATACTTTAAAATTCTCTTTACAGCCTTTAAGTGACTCTCATTGGGACTGACCTAGAATCTTGCACAAACTCTAACTGAAAATGAAATGTCTGGCCTGCTTGCTGTCAAGTATAGAAGAGAATCAATCAATCCTGTATACTTGATTTGATCAACATCTTTGACATCTACATCTTTGTCTAGACTTACTTCAACACTCATTGGAGTAGGGAATGATGAACTGTTCTCCATTCCAAACTTCTTTATCAAATCCCTAACATACTTACCTTGGTTGATAATGATTCCATTTTTTAGTTGCCTCACTTGTAATCCTAGAAAATAAGTCAGTTCTTCCATCATGCTCATTTGGAATTTGCTCTTCATCAGATCTGCAAACTTCTGACACAACTTCTCATTTTCTAATCCAAAAATGATGTCATCCACATACACTTGAACCAAAAGTGTATTGTCTTCATCGTGAATTCTGAAGAAAGTCTTATCAATGGTTCCTTTGTTGAATCCATTGTCAACCAGAAACTGTGAGTGTTTCATACCATGCCCTTAGTGCTTGCTTCAATCCATACAAGGCTTTCTTCAATCTGAAAATATCATCTTCTCTACCCTTGATCTCAAAACCAGGTGGCTGTTCCACATAGACTTCTTCTTCAAGCAATCCATTCAAGAAAGTACACTTGACATCCTTGAAGTTCTTGTGGGAAGCAAATGTAAGAAACAATCTAATGGCCTCCAACCTTGCTACTAGTGCATA
>JAOWBR010028319.1:0-16168 GCA_028571145.1 Dionaea muscipula
CGTCCTCCCCCGCTGCTTGCTTTGCTTTGGTTGCAGGGCAGTAGGAGAAAACCCTTTCTGCCACTCAGTGCTTCTACCTTCTTCGATATCAGACCTGAGCCTTTACCTCATCTGTGTTACCATGGCGCCCGAGGCGAACACTGACAAGAGCCAGAGCCAGAGTCAGAAGAAGAAGGACGAGAAGAAAGAGGAAGATCTCGTAAAAATTTCTAAAAACTTTAAATTGACCTTTTTACATTTTTGTCAAAAAATTATTCGAATTTGGTTGTGAATTTTGATGGTGATGGGCAATGCAGTCTGAAGAAGACTTGCAATTGAAGCAGCAGCTTGAGTTGTACGTTGAGCGTGTGCAGGACCCTGATCTTGGGCTACAAAATGTTGCCCTTCAGAGTATGAGGTACTTGATTCTAGTTTCTTTTTTCTATTTCTCCTTTTTTGTTGCTGCATTGATGTTGGACAAGGTTTGAAATCTGTAGGAATAGAGTTTGAAATTATGTGTGAATTTTGGGCGATTAGTTTCAATAGCTGCGTGGATTGCTTATCCATTGAGACACTTCCTCTCTTCGACTTCTATGTAGTAAAATTTTCTCTAGTTCCTACGGCAGATAGGTGAACCGGTTGATGGCCAGCTTTGTGTGTATTCTATACAGCTCAGTGAACTTTTTATGGTGTGCAATCTCGGGACATATATATTGAGTCATTTGGGGAGAACATATTGTTTGAGCACATTGTGAATAGAATCGTCATAATCAAAATACCATGTTTCCTGCTGATGCTGCTTTGTATGCTAATTCAGTGCTCTCTGTAGGTGCTTTTTTCAATCACGGGGTCCTTCCGTCCTGTCTATTTGTCATAGGTTTCTCGTGTATTATAGTTGAAATGAATGCCTTTGCATTGTGTAGACAGGAAATTAGAACGTCAACGAGTTCTATGACTTCGGTACCAAAGCCTTTGAAGTTTCTTCGTCCTCACTATGGCACATTAAAATCATATTATGAAACAATGCGTGATTCAGATCAAAAGGTACAACTCTCATCCCTTTACTTGCTTATCTGTTAAAGATGATTGATTGCATGCTCAAACTGATCACATCTCATTTTCATCGCTATTCCAAGAACGGGTACAAAGTGTACACTAATGACATCTCTCTTGTGTTTACTGCTCATCTGCATGCAGAGGCTTCTGGCAGACATACTTTCCGTTTTGGCATTGACTATGGCGGCGGAAGGTGAACGGGTGAGCTTAATGCTACTGTTTCACGCGTTAGAGGATTTAATTGATCTCTTCCATGGTTTCGATCTATCATTCTTTGTAGATTGCTAACTGTTACATGCAGATTTTGGACATTTTGCTAAGATTTCAATTTTCAGTATGCACAAGCTTGTTTGGCTCCTATATATATATTTTCCAAGACTGCTTTCCTGATTTGGGTGGAAAACCTTCAATTGAGGTTTCTTTTCCCCCCAACTTTTATAGGAGAGCCTGAAGTACAGATTATTGGGCTCTGAAGGTGATATTGGTTCACGGGTACATTAATATGTTAGGTGAGTGCTACCTGGCTGAAAATTTTTAAGTTTGTAAATTTATTTTTTTTGCCCATTGGATACTATTCCTTCCTGGGTAAGTTAAATGTTGTTGGATTGCCTATCTTTTACCGAGGATTGATCATTCCTGTTGTGGACTGTTTGGATTACTAGTATCCAACCTCTTACTCAAATAGATGAGATATGTATTGTAATTCTCCGGGGATGAAGTATAGGACTGTTCCTGATAGCCGGTCACATGATATTGCACACCATCATTTAGCTATTGCATTTTACGAATCAACCTATGAGACTGTTGTTGTTAGATTTTTCAGTAAACTGCATTGCTATAATAGGAATACATGTGGATGAAGACTACGCCTTGGCAATGATTGCTTCTTTCCTTCCTTGATCAAGAGGAGACTTTCTGAGATTAGAAGTATTTCTAGGTTATATCCATCACTTCTTCTGAGAAAAATACAAAAGAAAAAAACAGATCCTTTTTCCCATTAAGCGGGGTCGCCTTTGCAGGGAGAAAAAAATGAGTCCAAAACTTGATTATGAGTGACTTTTTGGAAATGCTTACTTTTTCTGAAAAACAAGCTGGAAAATCTCCCAAATCCAAGTGTTTAAATTTGTATGAATGAGAGGATTCGCTTATGAGGAATGAATATATGCACAAGTGTAGCCAAGTAAGAGGAAAAGTTAAAGCTCATGTTGACTCATTATATTTAGGCAAACAATCGAATCTCCCTCACCCGGTTACGGGTTGTAGGCCTGACATTTGTAAAATAGCTAAGCTTCGTCCTTATCTATACTCACCGTTTATCTACCTTTATCCGACTTTTACTGCTCTAGCCTTCTTTTACTCTTTCCATTGTACTCAGTGATGCTTTAGATAAAATTTTGCACGGTAAACATTAAAAGATGACCCTAGTGGAAGTAATAGTAAAGGAAAATCAGTAGGGTGTATTTGTTATCAAACAAAAGGTGTTCGTATTGAGTATGGAAAAACGTTTGGTGCTGTATGGCATGAATGCACAACCAGTGGACATTGCTTGACTAAAACCACCCATAGTAACCCCCAATGAGCGTGTCATGAATGACCTTGCTCAAAAGATCCATAACTTCTTTTTGGTAGAAAAACATCCCAAATGCATTGAACAGCTTATGTGATCGAATAATGTGCAAAGTAAAGTTGGTACTCATTATATTCCCACTGTCTGAAAATGGTCACCTAACCTTCCTATTAGTTTGCTATTCGGTTTGCTCAATCAAAGGAACCTGTTATTTTTCTGTTAGGTTCCCTTGGGAGTTAGAAAAAGACGATATTGTTTCTATTGGACTTTTTCTCTGGTGTTTTCGATTTCGAACCCCCAAATTACAAGATCACTTTCTAGTCTTGTTGATTTTTTTTCACTCGATGTTAGTTCATCTAGTTGCACAGTGGACTTGGTTGTTGGAACTCAAGATTTCCTCTTTGGACTGACTCTTTTTGTTGAAATATAGCAGACATTCTTTATCTTTTAACAAATATGTTTTTCATGCTGTTCATCTTTTTATTTGGTATTTTAATTTGTTATTTTTATCGATTTTGACATTTTAATTTGTTGATATCAGGAACTTGGCTGGAGAGATCGCGCAGGAGTATGCAGAGCGCCAGGTAAGATTTTGTTGGCCAAGCCTACAATATTTTTCCTGATTAAAGATGTTTTTTTTTTCAATGCTCATCATTTGTATATTGAAACAAATGGGCTTTTAGTCTTCAGTTATTGTGGAAGTTTCCAAACCTATATGGGTAGGAGTATCTATAGCCATTGTATCAGGAGAATTGATGGAATGTGAATAGTTGTTTCCTCCAACCCAGGTATATCAATAGATGGTGAGAGAGTGATTGGAATTTGGAGATGGAACTTTGAGAATTCTAGAAGCTGAAAGGCGTAGAGGGATGTGTTTTTTTAACAAAATAGAACTGATTGAAACAACACATCATCATTATCATTATCAATTTACCACATCCCACTATATGAGGTCGGTCACACGTATCCATTTCTTTCACTCCGTCCGATGTTAAGCATCTGCTATAATAAGGTACAACATATCCAGGTCCATACTAATCACCTCCCTCTCAAATCTTCTTCGGTCGTCCCCTATGAAAAAAAATTCACTTTTCCTTTTTTAGCAGACTTTGTACCGTAATCATCATCATCAACACCAAATCTCACTGGATGGGTCAGTCATACGTAATCCGTAAGGGCATATGCATAGAAAATCCGACAAATATAGTGTGTTAGCTATCGGCTATATAACACCGCTGGCCTAGCCTAATCAAAATATTAGATTTGAGCAAAATAATATAATATATAATAGTATATAGCAATATGCAACAATAGATAGCAATACATAATAGTATATAGCAATATACAACAATAGATAGTCTAATCAAATATAGTGCGTTAGCAGACTTTATGCCATGTAACAATATTGAGTAGTGGACACTTTAAACATGGGAGTTGAAATAGCTTTGTGCATTCTATGAATATTGTTAGTTGTTACCATGTTCAGCTTCATTTTTGTACCTTGCCTATGTTTTAGATATTTATCTTTCGCAATTCCACCTACATTGCACCATGTTTGAGTAGAAGATTGTGCTTCAAATATCTGCATGTATGCATGTTTCCATGTTCTGGTTTGCTTTATTATCTTTGTTCTGAATTCTGAACACAATAGCTTACTGTAAGTGGTTTAATAGGGGACTTTTTTTTGACCATCCCCATTGAATTTCAATACTGGCTTATAAAATAATAAGTAATGCTTGTGAACTATTTCAGAATGAAGAGGCCCCAATTGATGATCTTATGGAGCTGGTGCAACAAATAATTAAATTCCACATGAAGGTTAGACTCTCCGAAGCCCTACCTGTATGGTTGACATCATGTTTAAGTTTCAATCTCTTATTTAAGCTATGAGTTACAGTCTGGTATTATGTGCAAGTTGTTTCAAAATTGTTCTCTGTATTATGTCAGCACAATGCGGAACCTGAAGCTGTGGACCTTTTAATGGAGGTACTGCTTGACAGTGTTTGGATTTACCCAGTCTTTATTTTTTTGTTCTAAATCTGAGCTTCAAGAACGAAAACTGTACTGTTGGTTGTAGGTGGAAGACCTTGATCTTCTGGTGGAACGTGTGGATACTACAAATTTCAAAAGGGCATGCCTGTATTTGACTGCCATAGCAAGGTACCTTCCTCTATGCTGTCTTGATTCTTGTTTGCTTTGTCATTTGTGTTCTGGTCATGATTTGTTTGCCAAGATATTGATACGGCCATCTGATCCTATTTGCTTCCCAGGATTTTGGTGCAAATGACCCTTTTCTTTTAACTTTTGGAGGGCAGTAGATTTGCATATTAATATCCATATTCTAGTTCTTAGCAGGTTCTTACTATGTGATGCCACCAATCTGCTGTATTCTGTGTTTTGGGTAGTATATTTGACATCGGCATGCAATTCACACTCTGAAATGTTTATCTTATGTTGTGAGCCACTGTTTCAACTAGAGTGATTTATTATTTCTAATGTTGTGCTTCATAAATTGGTTTATAAAATTACTAATTGTACAGGTTTCTCCCAAAAGGCAAACCTCATCGTACATGGGAGAAAAAGTTGCGGAATTTGTTTTTGATTGATTGTTTTAGTTATCCTAAGAAGTTTCTTACTAGTGTCTCATCCTGTATAACTGAAAATTTTGGTCTCATGCAAAAAGCAAAAAGAATCTGTTGTACGAAAAAAGTTGTTTGTGATGGAAAAGTATCTTGGTTAACTGTAAAATCTCCATTGACATGAAGGGATTCAATATTTTTCCATCTAGTCCTGCTATTTAAACTTCAAATGAGTCCATTTTACAGGTTAAACGATCAACTGATTTTCTTGCTTATTGTATATAGTTCATTTATGAAGAATGTGGCAGAAAAAAAATTGTGACCTCTTAACTAGTTCGTCTGTTGGGCTGTACAATTTACTGTGACTTTGATACCATGGGTTCAGCTATCCATTCTACATTTTGAGCTTAGTTGGTAATACTTGGAATAGCTGATAATTAATGGTACAGAAAGTGGCTGCTGAATGTGCATCTAAGGTAGTTATAAATTGTCCGCATGCATGAGTGATTTTTCTCTAACCCAGACTGCACCTTTCCTTGATATTCTCTGTGTTACTATGCAGGGTCCTCCCTGGTCCAGATGATTTATTAGTTCTGGACATCACATATGCTATTCATATGAAATTTAATGAGTTTGCAAGTGCACTTCACATTGCATTGGCCCTTGACAACCTACAGGTTACCCTTTTGTTTTCTTCCCCTCGTATTCTGTATCTTAAAGTTATTTTTGTTGAGAAACCAACTCTACCAAAAGGTCGATCTTGTGGTAGAAGATCCATGAATTATATTTATTTTAACATATCCCCTCACGTTAATGTCTCTTTTGGGCTTGAAGCATAGAGCGTGCATTGGCCCAACCTCATACCAAGTGTTAAATAAACAGGGGTCGTCCTCGCAGAATTCGAACTTATGACCTTTGGTCAAGCTTGCTCTGATACCATGTTGATGAACCAACTCTACCAAAAGGTCAACCTTATGGTAGAAGGTTCATGAATTATATTGATCTTAATAATTTTCTGATTTTTATTTATGTGTTCTAGAAGATTTAATATGTCAAGGCACATCCTAGTAAAATTTATGTATGTTAGACATGTAGACTTCTTTGAATCTTTGCCGTATATAGATTGACTAATATATTATGCATTTGGCTGACATTTTTCTTTGGCCATGCTTGTTGCTCCTGACCCATCATTGGCATCTTCTCATCTTTTCTATGAATAGAGTATCCCTTATACGAGAAGAATGCTGTGGTGCTGAATAAAAACAACCTTTTTATTTGGATGGAATATCATAAAGTGTTGTTTCCTATAAGATGTTGTGTGTTTCCTATAAATATCAAATATTTTCCATTATTCTTGGAGGCAGGTCCAAAATAAAAGTGAATACCCGGAAATTACTTTTACGACACAATGCTGCGTTGGGGTTTGCTTGAAGTACTCTAGGCATTTAACTAAGAAGTCCTTTTCATTGATAGATGTTGTGATGGTTCCCTGTGTTGTAAGAAATTCGAAGTTGTGTATGCCATTTTCTGTTATGAATAAGTTTCTGGAGTCAGTGTTTTAAAAGGCGCGTCTCGGGCACGCCTCAGGTGCATCTCGGGCGCAAGGCGCACCCAGAACGCCTCGCATACCCCTAGGCAAGGCGCGTTCGATCAAGCGTGCGCCTATGCGCCTCGGGCACGCGCCTGGGGATTAGGCTTCGGACGTGCCTAGGTGCAATGCTTTTAACTTTTAATTTTTTTTTACCTAAAATTTTTTAGGTTAAAGTAAACAATTTTGAAATTAAAAAAAGAAAGAGCAGACGATTTATTTGAGAGATAGGTGAGAGAGGAGAAAAAGAGAAGAAGGTTAAAGCTCAGATTGTCATCCTAGCTAATTTCTAACCTCTAAGTACATATACCTCTAGACATCAAATTCTAGATGTGAAGGTAGAGGGAGAGGTCGAAGAGCTTAAAGAGCTAGTGCTTCGTTTCCTAACTTATAGTGATATGGGTTGTGAGAGAAATTAGAGTGTTTTTTAAGATGTAAGCATTTCAATTTATTAAAAGAAAAGATTTTTTAGAAATATGAAGTATTTACTTTTTATTTGTTTCTTATTGTATTTTCACAACAAAAGAATAAATAAGTTGGCTCAAAAACATCTCAATATAGTGTACGTGAAATATAATAGAGTATTACGACGTCGATACAATCAGAGAGATATTATGAATCCAATTCTTTTAGACAATATTGAAGAATCCAATGAGTGGTTAATTACTAGATAGATTTGATGACAATGACGATAAGAATGATTTGGTGTTTGAAGATGATTCTTTGATTTGAGGAACTGTTACTAGAGCAAGTGGAGCATTGAAACCTTCTTACCGTACAAGGAGTAATAGAATATATTGAATTGAGTGTTAATAATCTTTTTTTCACTTCCTCATAAGTGATGGTTGGACGCTTTAATTATTTTAGATTTCACAAATCACTTTTTAGTTTTATTATTTACTTCGATTATATTTGTACTACGTTATGTTATTATTGTATTATTTTTTTAACTTCATTAGACAATTAGAAACTTATTTTTTATTTTTAATTATTGTTCAATGTTCAAATTTATTATTAGATTTTTTTTTTGCGCCTAGCTTCGATCAAGTGCGCGCCTGCGTCTAGGCTCCACGACCCCTATGCGCCTCGGTGCGTCTTGCGTTTTTTATAACACTGTCTGGAGTTAAAGTTGTGTTTTACTATGCATTTCTGCCTTGATAGATTGTGCTTAAAAAATTTGAAATTGAAGTCATTTGAGGAAAGTAGTTTATAGCTTTATCCTTGATTTGTTAGTATCTCATCTTTTCTTGCTGTACGTCTGAATTATGTGCCACTGTTGCCTTAACTGCTAATTTTGTCTCAAGCTTCTAATGGGCTCTGAAGCTCCTCTTTCTGTCTGCATATCCGCATGTGGACAGGGGAACCGGAGGTTATTGCATTTTTAAGAAATCTTATAAACTCCAGCTGCCTGTCTCACATGGTTACATCTTACTTTTTCTCTGTTTGGCAGTATGTGAGCCAAATTTTTAAAACCTGTGATGATGTTCTTCAGAAGAAGCAGTTTGGCTACATCCTTGCACGACAGGTATCTCAGACTCCTATCTTCTTGACTAGGTGATGACAGTTGCAAATTTGCTATATTATATAGACACTCACCAATGGAGCCCATGCCCGAGTGTTCCATGCCCTTATTGTTGGCCAAAATTTAGTTCATTTGTATTTTTAGTGTTGTATATTTTATATTCCGTTGCCGACCCATTTAGTAATAGAAGGCCTAGTTTGAGTTGCTTTTGGTTTATGCTTTTATTTATCTTGTTTTCCCTTATTTTTGTAAAATTCGTTGTTTGAAGTTGCTTTTTTTCATTGTGTCATCAAACTCCTGAAATAATCTTATATGTCAGATGGGATTAATGACTTCTTGTTTTGTTTGGTTGGACGGGGGTCTGCATTGCAAAACATGCTTATGTGTCCTGTTTCTTGATAACTTCTTCATCTTGGTGTTGGGTCCACAGGGTGCCGAACAATTAATACTTGGTCTTTAGAACCTGTCTGAGATTCATGTTAGTACTGCTGAATGTGGACCTTTTCTACTTTTTAGGTGCATGTTTTGTATTTCTGATTATCATGATGATATTATGATTATTTAGGACATACATGCATATCTTTGCTCATGAATATTTAAGGATTTCTGTGACAGTAATATATCGTTCATTCTATTATGGGGTTCTGGTTAATGTTAATCTCCCTGCTTTCGAATAGGATGCTAGCTATGTGCTCCCTAAAAGAAAGGTTATTGAACCTTTGCTGGTGGTTTTGTCTTTACTCTGATAATATTTTTCTAGACAAAAATGTCAAGACTGATAAAGAGGTACCCTGTATCTTTGACATGTTTTCCTCTAATACCCATGTGTGCTTTCCCTACATATGTCATATGGGTAGCAGGGTTTGTTTTGCACTTTTTTCCTTTTTTTATTTTGACAAACTGTAAGTCTAAATCACTAAATTACGTTTTCATGTCTTCATGTCTGGAGCTTTCTCTCTTTTTGTGTGCAATTCTGTTTGTTCTTGGTGTCTCCAATTCATTATCTGCTGGAAGAATAGTGGTGTGTAAATAAGCAAATTGAATATTTTGGGATTTTCTTTTTGACATAAAGTTGATCCTGCATTGTTTTTTTTTGCTGATTAGTTTTGTCTTTCATACACAGGGTGTGCCCTTTGTTCTTGATGAAAATATAATTTTGGACGATGATATCAGGGAGCAAGTGCAGGATCTCATCAACAATACAAAGCTGAGTGAAGGTTATCTAACCCTTGCTCGTGATATAGAGGTCATGGAACCAAAATCTCCTGAAGATATTTATAAGGTTAATCATAATTCATGATATTTCATGATCCTCCCCTTCCCTCCTGTTATGCGTTAATGTTGCTACAAATGGCTTGATTTTGTTTCTTTTTGTCAAGTTATTACATGAATATCCAAGTTTCCTGTCTTGTGTGGCCATGAACTTCGTTTGTTCCTATTCTTAGGCGCATCTGCTTGATGGCCGAGCTAGTGCAAGTGCTGCAGTTGATTCTGCCAGACAGAATCTGGCTGCTACCTTTGTCAATGCATTTGTAAATGCTGGATTTGGTCAGGTAAATGGGCTGAATTTCTTTGCTTGAGAGTAGTGTATGATCAATGAAGCATGGTCAAATTATATTATTATCATTCTTTCAGGATAAATTAATGACTGTTGCAACAGAAGTTTCAAGTGGAGGCTCCTCCGTAAATTGGCTGTTCAAAAATAAAGACCATGGGATGACTAGTGCTGCAGCTAGTTTGGTTTGTATTTGTTGAGTTTTTCTCTAACCAAGCTTGTTCTGCTATTCCATGCAACTTGCTCTTGCTGAAATATTTTCATCTATCTTTACAATAGGGTATGATCTTGCTATGGGATGTGGACTCTGGTCTTGCTCAAATTGACAAGTATCTTCATAGTCCTGACACCCATGTTATTGCTGGTGCACTGTTGGGGATTGGAATTGTCAATTGTAATATCAAAAATGATTGTGACCCTGTAAGACTTTGTTTTAACTTATTTCAATAGTAACAATTCCTCTCACTAGTAACTCAGATTGGCAGCTCTATTTCCAATACTGATTGCAACTAAACCGTTTTTCTGCAGGCGTTGGCACTTCTTGGGGAATATTTTGATAGAGAAGACTCTTCCATTCGAATTGGTGCAATAATGGGCTTGGGTATTGCATATGCAAACTCCCAAAATGAGGCGGTGTGTGATATTTCATTTTGAAACTAATTATTTTGTGGATGAACTCGTGATAATGCTGTACCTGCATTGAAGCCGCTGGTTGGGAGCAGTTAATTGCATTTATAGATTAATTATTTATTAATTGGCTTTTGAAGTGCATGTTCTAATCAACACTAGTTTATCTGCCTCAGTAGGTTAATCTGTTTAATATATGCGGGCTAACTTGGATTTAGTCAATGATTTTTGCTCGCATGTCAGTTCAAGAATTACATTTAGAAGCTTCTCGCTGAAATATTTTTGAACAGCTTATCATATCTCTGCTCATTTCGATGAATATTTCCTATTTTTTTACACTTTTGGTTTTTGTGTACCTTTATCTCATTATGGTGTTGCCAATAAGAAGATTTTTGTTCACAGGTACGAGAAAAATTGATGCCAATACTTGGAGATCCGAAGGCTTCACTTGACGTGATCGCTTTTACTGCTATTTCCCTAGGATTGGTGTATGTAGGTTCTTGCAATGAAGAGGTTGCTCAGGCAATCATAATTTCATTAATGGATCGAAGTGAATCTGAGTTGGGGGATCCACTTACTAGACTTCTTCCTCTTGGGCTTGGGCTTCTATACCTTGGGAAGCAGGTAACATGAAGATATACTGTGTTCAGCTCTGCATGTGTTGGTTGCTGTGATATCATTAACCAAACTATTTGTATTTTATGGGAGCCCCAATCTCTTTATGTGTATGTGGATGTTTCCTCTTTGGTGCTTGACAGGATAGTGTTGAGGCAACTGCAGAAGTTTCAAAGACATTTAATGAAAAAATCAGAAAATATTGTGACATGACACTTCTTTCTTGTGCCTATGCTGGAACCGGAAATGTGCTCAAGGTTTTTTCCCTTAGCAGTGCTCTGTCTGATATGCTATTTTACCCAGAAGCTTGTTCTTCACTCTTGTCTCTTGTGTAGGTGCAAAGCCTGTTGGGTCACTGTGCTCGGCATCTGGACAAGGGGGAAACTCACCAAGGACCAGCTGTACTTGGCATCGCCATGATAGCAATGGCTGAAGAATTGGGTCTTGAGATGGCAATCCGTTCATTGGAACATCTATTGCAATATGGAGAGCAAAATATTCGTAGGGCTGTTCCTCTGGCACTTGGTCTGCTATGTATATCAAACCCAAAGGTAAATTCTCCCTCCATGCCATGGTTTTTTTCCTTAGATGTGCATAGATGATAGGACTGAAATGGTGTGTGGTTAAATACGAATACTGAGATGGGGTCCCTGAATTGCTTCAAATCAGCCTCTAATCAGAGTCTGGTTTTATGGTGGAAATGTGCTACTGCCGCATTTTTCAACTGGGAAACCTAAGGATTCTAGTGGTCATGGTGTACAATACAATCTACTTGTTGAATCCGGTGTTTGCACCAACCAAAAAAAAAAACCTTGTAGTCCTTTCTGACTGATTGCACTCTATTTTCCTTGGTGATGCTTCTGTTAGAGATTAAGCTTTTTACTCTCCTCTCCTGCAGGTTAATGTGATGGACACTTTGAGCAGATTGAGTCACGATTCCGACCCAGAAGTGGCAACAGTAAGGAAAACTATCACTCTGGTATATGCAACACGGATTTGTGCTCTTGATTGTTTTAGTTTGTACTTTTCCTTGTTTCTGCAGGCTGCCATCATCTCATTAGGTTTGATAGGTGCTGGGACAAACAATGCTCGAATAGCTGGCATGCTGAGGAATCTTTCAAGCTATTACTATAAAGATGCCAACCCACTCTTCTGTGTATTGTTCCATACTGCGCATGCCTAATGTTAGTTTTGCTGCCTGTGTATATTTTGTTCAGTCCTTTTTGTCTTTTTCTGCAGGTACGGATTGCTCAAGGTCTTGTACACTTAGGGAAGGGCTTGTTGACTCTTAATCCATATCATTCAGACCGCCTTTTGTTGTCACCGTAAGTGACATTTTCCCCACTCCACCCCTTTATTTTCTTTCTGTGTGAAGCACTTGTAGTGTTAAGAAGCTAATTTGTTTAAATAGTGGGTGGGTGGTAGCTAGTTATCTTGCTTGTAGCTAGGATGAGGTTTTTGTACTAACCAAGGCATGATAAAAAAAGGTGAGTAGTTGACTACAAGCAATGTTACACAGATCGATATCGTTTCGATGGTGGGATCATATGACTAGTGTTCAGATAAAACACGTGAGTTGTTCCCGATGAGCTAGAAAAGGATAAGAGTATAATATATGCTTGGACTTAACCATAACCTATTAGCTTCAGATTTTGGGCTGAGAATATGCACCAAGTTCATGCACGTGTGCCATTTGTGCGTGTAGGGCTCCCTCCAGTGGCAACACATTGCTAGCAAGGAATGGTTGTATAACTTTCGGTTTTGACATTTGGTCACAGTAGTGGAAATTTGTTAGTACTTTTAACAGGATGATTCAGATTTTTAGTGGATCTTGAACGAGTACGAGTTATAGTAGCTGATGGTGGCCATAGGCTCTCCTTTCCAAGGGATCGGTAATTGCTTAGATTTATGAACTTCAGGTATGGAGCATAATTGGATGTTAGAAGGTGACATTGTTCGTACCTCGTAATGTAGAGAGGTAATAGCTGTATGTTTTGCGGGATGAAATGGGGTGGCGAATCAACTTTTGGAGGTGTTACAAAATAGTGTTGGGAGTTGTTGAATTCTGGACCGTTCCAATAACATTGAACTGCATTACTTGTGTAGGACGGCCCTTGCTGGTCTTGTGACGACGTTGTACGCATGTCTCGACATGAAAGCTATCATCTTGGGGAAATATCATTATATGCTCTACTTCCTTGTTTTAGCTATGCAGGTATGTGAAATTCTAAGTTGTTCCCTCCCGTGCTGCCAGCTTTACGTGCTTCGACTTCCTGTTTTCTATCATTCATTCATGCTTCTATTTACTTTGAATGCTTTACTGCATGCAATGCAGCCGAGGATGCTGTTGACGGTAGATGAGAATTTGAAGCCCCTTTCTGTCCCTGTACGTGTGGGCCAAGCAGTAGATGTCGTGGGTCAGGCGGGTCGACCCAAGACCATAACTGGATTCCAAACCCATTCCACTCCAGTTCTCCTTGCTGCTGGTGATCGAGCAGAACTTGCTACAGAAAAGTAATTTCTCTTTTGTCTTACCCAAAAAGAAAGCCTTTTGCTTCGACTGCCTGTTGTTTTTTACCTATGCAAATGTTTCAAATCTTTTATCGGTTTGTGTACCAGGTATATTCCATTGTCCCCCATTTTAGAAGGTTTTGTCATCTTGAAGGAGAATCCCGACTACACAGAGGACCAATGAGTTCACCTTGGCTTCACCCAGAAGCGTGAAGGGTTCAAGCCTGATTGACTCACCCACATTTCTCTCCCCAGGTGGGGTGCTATTTTCTGCACATTTGAGAAGAGATGGTTCCAATTGGGGTGGGGTTGGGGATGGAAACGGTCACCGTTATTTTTAATGCGACAATGTAGTGAAAAATGGCTAATGAAGTTAGTAGTTGCAACTGTTGAATTCTACGCTTACCGGTATTAATCTTCCTAGGTTATCATTATGTAATAGGAACAGTAGCTCTCACATTCGATGTGAAAAAAGCCTTGAAAAGAAACATTGCGTTTTATTGCCGCTTGAACAAGACCCCGAGTCCGTATCAGTTTGAGAACTCTTTTTTGTTTTGGCAGGCTCTATCCCTTGTAGGTTGGTTTGAGGCAGGGGTGGGTATGAGTCGGTTCGGATTTAAGTTTTGTGGAATGAGAAATCAAACCGTTTAAAAACAGGAATCTGGATTGAATTAGATCGTTTAAATAATTTTGGTTCTAGTCTGCAGTTCTTGATCCTGTTTATTCATCTCTAGTCGGTTCGGATCTAAATTTTTTAAAACTTAAAACCAAACCGTTTAAAAAATTTATGATTCGATTTGTTGCGGATTTTACATTTTAAAAATAGAAACCTAGATCGAATCGGACTATTTAAGATGGTTGCGATTCGGATCTACGGTTTCTCTAACTCCATTTGCAGACCCTACTTGATTCTGGAGCACGTTGAAGTCTGAAGACCTTGCAGTTGCCAACCCTCATGGGCACATTCCTCTCTTGGTCGGCCTGGTCTAATCTTGTGAAACTGCAGGATCTCACACCGAAGCATCACCCTTACGAGGAATTGCCGGTTGAAGACAACTTAGTAATTTAGGTACAACACCGATCAGCAGATGATCTTCTCGTTGATGATGTATCAAACTGATGAAACCAAAACGTTATCTAAATTTTTCCGCATTTTGTAAGCATCATCAACTCGGACCAATCATTTCAAAGTTTGCACAACTTTTTGCTTAACATGATACACATAAGATGGTAAGCGTCTAACGTCCCCGCTTCCTGTCATCATCTTCATCGTCATCGGAGTCACCACTCTCACGGAACCGTGGGTTCTTCTCCTGGTCAAGGAAGTGGAAGAAAATAATCCACCATCAGCCAAGAGAAAATGGATCTGATACATTATGTCTACAAACACAAATTCATCACTCCATGCAATATGGAAACCATAGATGCAAGCTTTGAAATTTTCACTGTTAAAATCAGAGAGTTGCATCCTCGTTTTTCCCAACTACGAGCAGATTAAAACTCAAAAACTTCAAATTGCCATAGAATATGATGTATAGCAAGAGAAACTATGTGGACCATGTGTAACTTACCGGCCGAGACTCCGGGTCAGAGTTCCTTTGAGGTTCACGCTCAGAAGTTCTCTTTGGCATCTCAGCATCACGGCGTTCATCATCACGATATCTCTTCCTCTGATAATCTACTAGAGTACCAGCACTAAGTGAGATATGGAAAAAACAAAAAAACAAAAAAAAACACCATGAACTGAGTGAACTAACTGAAAAGTAGTACCTCTACCAAGTCGATGTGAACCTCCATGATGGCCGCCCCCATGCCTCCCGTCTGCAAGATGAGAGTAATAGTTCAAGATCGAATTGGAAATAACCGATGTAATAGTTCACACAACAGATATTCAAAAGCAAATCCTTTGATGAGAGTCGAGTAATAAACAAACTAAAATGCATACCGCATCACAGAAAAAATCATCAAATACCAAAAACACTTAATTTTATGAACAAATAAGAGTTCAGCAGAAAACTTACAGTGAGATGGCATAATTGGTTGGAAAGAGCCCAAAGAACCAGTGCCATAATCTACCAGCTGCCTCTGGGCCTCCAGCTCTTTCTGTACCAGTTTACCATAACCACCTCTACGTGTAACTTGTCAAGGATGGATATATGAAGAGATTTATTCCAAAACCAAAATGAAAAAAAATAAATAAATACCAACCTAGTGATCAAGCAGGGATTTCTGAGATGCAGACTCCCCACTGTCTGAGGACTACCCAATTTAACATTTAAAGAGAGGAAAGGAATCATTCTTGAGAGTGCAAAGACTAGTAGTATCACAAGACTAAAGAGAACCAAATCAAAGACGTAATGATTGGAGCACCACCTTGCATATTATATGAGATAGCAATGAACACGAGGAACTATAGAAAGGAAAGAACTATGTTCGGCAAAAGCTTTTAAGAGTGAGTGACCCACCATCCCCACCCTTCCTCCAAAACCTGCCTCTATTCCAAATTGTGGAAACAATGTCCTATTCTCCAAATTATCACAACAAGAAAAGACAAATACAAAGTCCAGGC
>JAOWBR010028430.1:0-16166 GCA_028571145.1 Dionaea muscipula
ATTTTACTCCACTTGGGAGAGAGAGAGGGAGAGGGGGGAGAGAGATGGAGAAAAAAGAGGGAGAGGGAGGGGGAGAGGGAGAGGGAGAGGGAGAGGAGAAAAAATAGAAAAAAGAATAATTTTTTAGCTAATTTAAGTGATGGATTGTTCATTGTGCCGAAGACACAAGTATGCTGCTAGTATATATATAGAGAGAGAAAGAGAAATTTTCATGAAAAAAAAACAAGTAATCAACTCCAAAAACTATTATCAATGATAGTCCTCCTACTATTCCCGACAAATTTTGGTGGATTCCAAAATTTGTTCGAAAATATATAGACAAATTTTGATACTTGGAGAGTTGGACTTTGGAGTACAACCGTTGGATTTGATTCCTTGGAGGCTTGGAATTTGGATTACAGGCTGAAACTAGCAGGTTGGGCCAATTGGGCAATTTTAAGTTTTTAATTGGGCCTTTTTTTGATAAAAATACGGGAGTTTAATACTTTTAGGCGTTTAATACTCCTCGGCTCTTAAATACGCGAATTTTTTCGTATTTTTAACATCAATACGAAATACGGGAATATTTTTTAAAAATACGTGCATACACGTTTAATACGCGAATAATACGCGAATTAACTAACTAAGGTCACTACCACCATCCACCAACCACTAGCCACCGCCATTCTGCCAACCACCAGCCATCACCACATTTAGGACAAAAAAAAAATATCCGACCAATTATATTTGCAAAATAAATATTTTTAGAAAAACACATTGGAATAACTAATCCTTCATTATTATAATTCTTCCCTATCTCCATTAGTACTTCATATTTTCCGTTCTTTCAATCCTTAATCAAACCAACCCTTAGGATTAAACACGAGTGAAGCTCCGACAGAACTCGAACTCGAAACCTCATAGAACAAGGGTAAGAACCATTTGGACTAGCCCAAAAGTTTTTTTTTTTTTTTTTGATAAACTTACAACATAAAAACCATGATCATAGACATTTCTCATACTCTTTTTTTTTAAGAGAGCTGATGCGGGCACACCCACCCCTCTAATAGGGGTGTGTGTGGATTTTATTTTTTTTCGTTTTTTCGATACAAAAACGATAATATACTACTGTATCAACTAAAAAAACAAAAAATTAAAAAAACGATATTATACTATCGTTTTATCTAAACAAATACGGTAGTATACTACCGTTTTATTAAAACAAAAACGATAATATATTATCGTATAATCAAAAAATTATAAAAAAAAAATTCACGCAAATTTTAGAGGGTGTGCGCAAAGTAATTAGCTTTTTTAATTATTTCGATTCACGGTGTTTTAAAAATTGTTTCATTTTTAATAACTAAGTTATTGAGAATATCTATAATATAATTAAGAAGGGTATTTGAATTTGAAAACTTTTGTCCAATATGGCACAAAGTTATCCCATGTGAATGAGAGAGGGAAATGAGAAAATAAGAAAAAAAATAATAGTATCTTCGGCACGATCGGTATTTCATCCCTAATCAATTAAAAATATTTTTTTTATTATTTTTAATTGATTCAAAGGTAAAGTGGTGATCTTGTCGAAAACACGCGTACCCTCTAGTGATTTAATAATATAAAAAAGAATCTTTGAGAACACAACACGATACAAACCTGTGTTCAACTTCGGAATTGAAGCACGAGGCTGATTAGGGCCGAGTAATTTCGAGGTGGTACAGAGACGGCGATGGCGCAGCAAGCGGTCGACGTGAATGACCTCCCCGGCCCCGGTCAGTACCTTGTCTTTGCGTTCCTCGCCATGGAACCCCTCGACTTCTTGCTCCCCCTCGCACGGTGAGCCCCTCTCCCCACGTCGCTGTTAGCTGATCTCCGATTTCCAATTCGCTGGTTTCTCCCTTTTTTGTCCCTTCAATGTTGGTATCGTGTTGCAGAGATTGTGGAGGAGGTTCGATTACTGAGGAAGTTCAGAGATTCATTTGGAACCAGTGCATTAGCAAAGCCGTGAGTATCTGCAGCTTAGTGATTCTTGTTGGTGGAACGTTCCACTACGTGTGAACGTGTTGCGAATCGGCATTGTTCGAAAAGTTTGCCCATTGCTATTTATCAATTTGACAACAGTGAGACATGGATTTTTTATACTGGCAAATTATTGTTAAATGAGCTGAAGCTGATATTCTGCATGGAACTTTTTTTCTTTAATTTTTTGGTGTGAATTCGAGCATTGCGTCCCTGATTGCTAGTTTCGAATTGGTTATGCAAGCTGGATGATTGGTTAACTTTTGTGGCTGCTAGCACCTTGCAGAAAGCTGGGAATCACTCTTTTGCTTTGGGATTCTTATCATGGAAACAAAACTAGCTACGGTTCTAAAAATTGTCAATGCAAAGCCATTTGGGTCATCTCACATAACCGTGAGTTGGAAGTATTACTTTAGATGTGAGTAGAAGAACTTATCTGATTAGTTTTGCCAAGGGATAAAGTTGATTACTCGGTTCCCTTATGAGGAAACGTTTGTCGTTTGAAGACACTGGTCATTTGCTTACAGCAGCTTAATTTTAAGGGTGTTAATAGTTTATCCATACTGGTTCACCCATTCATGCTCACCCTCAAAAAGTTGGGTATGGGTCATAGATGGTCAAACTCGGTGATAAATGGGTAATACGGGTGTCACCAATCCTTAAGTAGAGTGGGTTGTATGGAAATGGATCAGGGCACCTATTTATTAATCTTCCAAGAACTGACACTGTATGGGTAAAAGTTGCTGGGTTTCTTTTTAGTTAACATTGCTGCATTTAGTATCAACAATGGAGATGACCCCTTATTTTATTTAAACTAATTGAAGCTTTTATCAACTGAACCAAAAGCTTAAAATTAGCTTACATTAGTTAGTGCAATGAAAGGAAAATTTATGTAAATTGTTACAAATGAAATTGAAAGTTCGAATGACATCAAGCATTTATATCTGTGCTATTCCTGTCCTTATATCTTGTGCTGTGTTTGAAATCATCCCTACTAAAGGGCAAGTTCTTCCATCCCTTCTGTCCTGCGGGCTAGCAACAAATATTACTTATATGAGTGAATGGACGGTATGAATCATACAAGTTTGAATAAAAATGTGTGTGCATTTTTAGTCTTAAAAGGCTGATAAATGGGTTGAAGGGTGAAGATCACCTTTACTAACTTTGGTCCTACCACATCTACCCAACCTCATCAATGTGATACCCGTACTTATGATCATTTGCAGAGTGAAAGGAGCCATGCGCCTTATTTGAGAAATTTTCTGAAGAAGGTCATTGCAGAAGTCGAGTCATCTGGCGATGAGGTGTTGGAGGAAATTTATGAACAATTTGCATACTACATGTCTTCCATGAAAGTGAGGTTTTCTAGAAAGTGTTCTTGCGGTGTAATTTTTTTCTGTCGATGGGTTCGCAGCTGGAATATGTATGCGTGACTTATTATATTTCAGGATGTGATACCAGGGGAAGGAAATTCACGGATCTTGAAATACATTTCATTTCTTTCACGTGATGGTAAGATACCATGTATCCCATGTTGACCCGAGAGCTTTTTTTCTTTCGTAAACTTATCTACATGACCTCAATGGTTTAGGTGCATCAAGACTGGTTGTTCCCCTGCAATGCTCCCTGAACATGCTTGATGGGGATACAGGGTATGTACTGCGATTGTGATGATGGTATTTATTCGGGTTGGTTTTGGATGCTTGGTTGTCCTTTGCAATCTCATGCTATTCTTGTGATCTGGAAGGTCTGCTGGAGATAAATTTTGCATGGTTCTTGGGAAATTACAGTAATTTTTGCCTAGTTGTAATTATGAAAATGTATGAACCTTAAATGTATGAACCACGTTGTGAGAAAAGGCTTAGTTTTGTGTTGTTTGGTTTGTCGTTTATTTGAGAAGCTTCTTATTTCTTTTTTGAAACACCTCTGCAGTTATTGATATGCCCTGACAAGCAACCCTTCGAGGTTGGAGAAGCATGTTTAACACTATGAGTGATTGCTTTAGTTCATAATCTTTGTGCTTCTGCACGCACGTGTGTGTATACCCTTTCTAGTGTGGTCTCCATATTGGTCACTTTTATAAGCGGGGGCAACACATTCATGTACTACTCTGGACCACCTTTTTGTAACACTTTCGGCTTCTGTTAATTGCATATATTTCTGTTTTCTCCTTCAATATTACTATGGGAGGAGGGTTCTTCTTTTTTGAGCTTGCTCCTAATTCTATCATTAATTGAGCACCAAGGTAAATCAAGATATCAGCTGATACCGTGGTTTCTTTAGGTGCTCTCTTTGGCCTTCTAGTTTTTCCTTGTCGGAGTTCATCCTATCCTATCCAGAATTCTTCACAAACAAATCATGCTTTGAGGTAATATACTTTCTTAAGTTACTTTCAAAAAGTTGCAAAGTTAACCATGTGGCTATTGTATATATCCACATAGTGTTCATCTATTCTCATAGTTGAATCCTCGATTGGGATCCATTTTTTGGGAAAGAAATCAACTTTGAAGCTTTCTCTTTGGACTATGCTGAATGATATTATTTCTTTTACAGGTGTTGTTGCCTTGTGTCATCGGTGTCTTTTGTATTCCTGCTTAGCAAATACATTGATGATATCACTCTTCTATTTTTCCTTGTAAAATTTGGACAGGTTGGTTCAGGGGTAGGCTTGGTTGGCATTTGTCTGGGGCATGTAAAAGCCTCCAAGGTCTGCTTTATCTAACTTGTGTAGACTGTTCTCTATCCTATTCGCTTCTCTTTTATTTGATAACTGTCGGTTTCCAAAGAATTGATCACGTTGATCTAAATTCTCATTGCTACTCTTACTCCTGGTTGTATTGTGTGTTAAATACAGGTGGTCATGAGTGATGGTGATCTGTCAAGTTTAGCAAATTTAAAGGTCAACTTGAAAATGAATCAAATGCAGGAAAGCGACACGGTGAGCAATTTTTTTTGTTGAACTATGTCAACTAGAATAGGATCACTTTTCTTTGTCCTGTTTTTGAAGTTCCTCTACATTTATAACTTGAATTATTTGGCAGAGATGGTACAAAAGAATCTTGTGTATGAGGTAGATACAAAAGAATATTGGCTCAAGAATAGTAATATATTGGTCAAGCTAGTTATCATGTTGGCCCTTTTGATGTGTTACTAAGAACAATTAATTAAAAGCAAGAATAGGTGAAAGTTGATAGAGGAAGAACCTTAAATCATAAATCATGATCATTGTTGCATACTGCTTCCAAGTGAAATTTCTCCGCACGTATATGACGAATTCAATTAATCTATCAAGTCTTGATCATGCGAGTTAGGCAAATGCATGTTGTAGAAGTTAGAAATATGTCTTATATTCAGGCAAATGGAGCCTGCTCCACACAAGATTGACCCGGCTCTCATCACCTCAGGTAAAGTGCATTTATCTGCCATGGGAATCAGCAAAGCAGAGTGTGCTGCAAGAATTCATGCCGGATATTGTGTTAGTGTTCTGCTTCCTTGTCCTTGTTTTAGCCCATTCAGATGCTATTGCTATCCTCGTCAGTGGTTGAGCAAACATCGTTGCATTTGCTTACTTGCCTTGCAGTTTGGGTGCTGATGTAATCTATGATCCTTCATGCATTCCCCATCTGGTTCGGGTACTTTTTTCTTTGTTGCAACGAGGAAAAAACCGCCGTCATCAACGCCAGAGCAATATCATCAGCATAGATGAAGCTAGTCATGTTGATGGTCATGAGAGGCACGGAAGGAGGACTGCTGCTCCTGCTGATAAACCCGAGTTGGAGATCGCCGATGCAGAATCCTTGTCTCGTGAATTGGAGTCTGGACCGGTGGCCTTCATTGCTTGTGTTGTGCGCAATTTCAGTACCTTCAAACTGTTTATTGACTTGGCCGGCCAAGCTACACTTAAAGTCCGGAATTTGACTGCAACAGTTAGGCCAGCCAAGTTGTTGCCTTATTTGCAATCATACCTTCGATCCGATGTTAAATTGCTACTGGTCTCACCACAACAGTAAAATTAAATTTAACATTTGTTTTTTAAGAGAAAATTATTGTCAAGAAATACACGACCGCTTAATTAATTAATATTACATTGGATGAAGATTTTGAAATGGAGATAAGTTATGAGAGGGATATTTTGAAGAGTGACATTGATGGATTATTTATCGGAAAAGATCAGCATTATATCCTGGTAAATATATATATATATATATAAGGAGTCTTCAAAGTGGGCTTTCATTTTTCTATAAGAGTGTGACTTCCCACCACTCTTGGATGATAAAAGATTAAGGGTCTAAATAGTTTCCAAAAAAAGGAAGCGGTTGGAAAATGAGCCCATTATGAAAAATATTTAGGCCCTTGATCTTTTATCATCCAAGGGTGGTGGGGAGTCCACATTCTTGTGGAAAAGTGGATGTCCACTTTGGAGACTCCCCGTATATATATATACACTAGAAGTATCCCGTGCCTTCGGCACGATGAGCACTCCACTTCCTTGAATAGTGGGTAGTGGATAGGGTGAATAGTGGAATGGATAATGGATTGATTTGGGAATAAATGCGATTTGACATTTGTATTTGAGACAAATGTCAAATTAATTCTTTGTGTTTTGTATAATAGATATATATATCTTGTTTGTACACTGGGCCACATGGTTTCTAATTTTAATACAGAATACTAAAGCCCACAGTACACTTAAACCCAAAACACTAACCCTCAACACAGCTCATTTCAACACATTATTGCAGAACTGACCATACCCTTAGCTCATTTCGGCACATTATTGTAGAACTGACCATTAGGGCAACATTAGCTCCATCAGAAGCCTCCACAATCATATTCTGTTGTTCTTAAGTTGCTATAACAGTTGCCATGCCTTTTCCTGCCAAATTTTATAGGAAATCCACTATTCAAGCTACCGCCATGCCTTTAATCATTCACCATGCTTATATTATGTTGCAAAATTATATATAGTTTATGGTTTACCTGTTAATATTATGTACCTTACTTAATAGTGGTTGTACAAATAATCTGATCCAATTAATCAATCATAGAAAGTGTTCACTGATTCGAGGTAAAAAAGACTCAGCACGGTTTCTTTGAGTCGGAATGGAAGATTTGCTGTCACTTCCTGGTGGTTAGCTTAGACTGGTTTTCTTTGATCGGAGGCTTATATGTTAGTCATGTACAATTATCTATGAATCTTGTATATCTTATTTGTTTACTACTTTCTTTGTTATCAACTAAGTCAGTCTGCACCTTGGCAAGAAACTTCTTAGTGGTCTTCAAATTTCCTTTGTTTTAGTAAACAACATCTAGTATACTTTTATCCAATCTACTCATTAACTTTTAAGCTAGTCATAGTGTAGACGTTATCAATGATTGCACAACAAGTAACTTAACTCATTTCAGGTCTGTGCTCTAAATGAGGCTGTGGTGGGTAGCGTTAAAACAGTTTTTCGAGCGTGGGAGCAGCGACTGATCACCTCTCAGGTAAAATTGTTGGATTTAAATTTTACCAGCTTTGGATCTCTCTTTTCCTGCACCAGCGCACCCCACCCTCCCCAAATGGCAAAACTATCATAATTAATCTTGCCTTTGTATGAAGTGTCACAATTATTTAATTTTATGCCAATCTTATTGTCACCTTTTATTTTAGTGTCAATTTTAATCCTATGGGCCAAATCAAATAAATTCAAGGTATAACCTTTAAATAATGCCGAGATGATGAAGGTGGGATTAATTGGAAATAAGATTATACAACCCCAACGTTAATTTTGGCTCACGTGTTCTAAATTCACTTGATTTTGTTTACAAAACTAAATTTGACGCTGAAATAAAAGGTTAGAATATATCTAAGGCCAAATAGAGAATTAATTCAACACCTTTTCCCTCTCCAAACAACAAAACAAAGTGAAAAAAGAACTTCCTTTCCCTCAATGCCTTCTATAGGGCCTATATAGTCCACAAAGAAGCAATTTACTGTTGAGAACTTAATTCCTTTTACTTGATATGAAATAAATAGGGAAACTACCACTTCATTCTTCACTTAATGTGATTGTGTATGAGATTATGAGATTGAGTAAGAAATGTATTGGGAAGGTACACTTCACTGTAACGTTAGGCCCAACCCACCCAACAAACACTTTAAGTAGGATGTTGACAAAGGTGACACCTTTTGAGCATTAAGTCTGATCTCAATCTCATCGGTACATGGCATGTAGATGTCACATTTTATTTGAAGCAAGAACATATATATTCTTGGAAGTGGTAAATATATATACTCACAATAACATTCCTCACAAACAAGAAGTTGCCTGGACATACCCAAGCATTATCCTATCCGTACTGTAGGATGCAAAAAGCAAGGAAAAAATAGAATAAATAGTTGTACAAACATGCATTTTAATTTTCCTAATCCTGCTATCCATACAAAAATCTTTTTGTTCCCAAATTCTGTCATTTCGGCCCTGCCATATGTAGCACACCGCTGCCGCAAATGCTTCTTTGATTTTCATAGCTTTCATTCCAATCCCTCTACTTTGCCTCTTAATCCATTTAACACTTCAATTCAATTCATTAAGTGGTTGAGGAATAGATAGCCACTGTTTGATGTCCCGCCATATACTCCAATAACTTGACATCTAAAAAATAGGTGTTGTGCAGATTCTTTGTCCTCAAGTCAAAGGCATAATGGGCACAATATGTCTTGGTCCTCCCCTCTAACCTTACCTCTTGTTCCGAGTTTCCCCAGCATCCCCACCCACAAGACGACTTAAAGCTTCAGTGTGATCTTCATATTCCACACTACATATCCCCAGTTCTTCGGTGCCTTTCTTTGCCTTAACATATCAGACACCACCTTTGTTCTTATACGGCCCACTCTCTCAGTAACCTGGAGTTTATCTATCAATTGTTCCTGCCCTCTTTGTATCATGAGCTCCTCCTTAATCATGATTAGCTTTTTCATCAGCGACGAGGCTTCTTTCTCCGGCCTACATTGCCAAATTGTGTCACCTTTCAAGTAAATTTAGGACACTCATCGAATCCTCAATGACTCATCCTTATGTATTGTTATCACCATCTTTAAGAGGTGATGACGCGGACGGACGTGCTCTGGATCACACATGCTCGCCAACTGCACACTTAGCACACCACGTTAAAGGGCCTCGAGGTTTTATCCCAAGAAGACCCCTTTGATGCTCAAGTCATACTTTACTCCAAATGATGGAAAGTAGCCCGTCTGAATTATAGAGAGTTTGATATTGAAAGCGTACCTGAGGAATAGAATTAAGGATTCTATTTATAGGAGAACATGGAGGAAGGAGATAATTGTAAAATTATCGAACCGGCTCCCATTTTTGTGAAGGGGTTTTCAAGAATATTTTGAAATGCTCTCGGAATATTTTATGGGCTTGGGCCCGGACGGGGTCCGGATTGAACCTGAGCGATGGTATTTCCCATCGTTGGATTTTCTCTGAGATGTCATCCTGATAACTGGGTGTCCATGTTTCCGAGTTGAGTGCATCGTCGCCGAATTTCGGAGTGAGGAAAAATGAGGACGGCAACCATGCCTGAGTACGTGCACGGATGAGAGAGAACAAAGCAGACTGGCCGACACGGCCAATCATGACTCATTGGTCAGTCAAAGGCAGCTGCCCGATCATGGACAGCTGGGTCGATCATCGCCGGGCTTGGCTGGCCCGGGCTCGTCGGCTGGCCGGTCTTGACCACTAGCCGGTCACCGGTAGCTGCTCGGTCACGCCAATGGCCCGGTCACTAGCCGGGTGATTTTGTGCTCGACCGTGGGTCTTTCGGCCCTCGCGTTCTCGTCTCCATCTCTCTACGTTCATCCACTCGCTTATTCATTTATCCACGTGTTCCTCGTATGCGTCGTCCACGTGAACAGTCCGTGACGTATTTTGTTCGTGTATAACATGTATATTCCACAATGTAGAGAAAAGTAGAGCTTTGTTCCATGTTTGCAGGTGGGTTCCTTGCATTAGCACCATATAGAAAACCTCTACACATTCCTTCAATCGTAGTAATGAGATTCCCAGGAATAGGAAAGAGAAAACCGGTAACAATCCACCACCTTACCTATAGAACAACCTTGATCATCATGATCACTTCCCACTAGATGGGATCGGCCACATATATCCGCATTTTTCAATCCTCTCGATGTAAAGCATCCGTTATGGTAAGTTGCAACATGGCAAGGTCTATATGAATCACATCATCCTAAGTATTTTTCGAATAGAATAGCCTTAATTAATTCAATTCTACCTGCAAGTATACTACAAGTATACCACACTTTTTCCCTTCATAGTGTGGTATACTTGTAGTATACTTTTTTAGGATAAAGTCTTCCGGGTCCAGCCACTAATGTAATTAGAAATAAAGTCTTCCGACCATGGCCTTTGACTGGGTGAAGGTTTAAACAAGTGCATTGCAACCTATTTTTGAGGAAATCAAGCTTGTCAACCATGGAGTCAACTTCATGGTTGCTGTTAGTGAAGAATCAGTTTTCAATCCAGAGCTGTGGAGGTTTGGGTTTGAATTAGAATCTATGCAGGCAACGCTCAAGGGATTTCAGAATGCTCGAGGGGTGCCGACCTCCGATCATTCTGGTAAAGACCTCCGGGTTTTGGATTCTGCTATATGTAGTAGACAAAGGGATGCACTAATGGATATGGAGGAGTGTGGCCTACGATTGACGGTGGACTCAGTCTCGAGGGTAAGTGAGACGAGTGATGGTGAGGGGACAGCAGAGGGTGATGGTTTTGAGGGTTTTTCAAATTGTCCACCAAAGAGTCCGCATTTGTTGAAGAATGGCCCTGGCACGTGCGTGGTCTTACTGTCCCTTGACCTTTTCAATATAGTTATCGACTTGGGCCGGGCTTTTGGCCCAATTCCACAGCTGCAAGGATCACCTTTCCGAGTCTTGTCAATGGACGAGCAAATGGGCCAAACTTTAGTGTGCTCGGATACTACCAGTGGAGTCTCGGCCCATACTCCATCAAATGTTTTGACTCTGCCGAGGCAGAGGGAGTTGTTACGCAAACCCACACCTACCCCGCCTTCTTCACAAGATATTATCAAACAGATTGGGGAAGAGGGCAGAACTCTGAGTGAGTCCTTAGATATGGATATGACTCTGTGTGAAGTTAGGAAGCTGGGCTTGGGGATCCGTAAGCAAAAGAGGAGGCAAGGGGCTGTTGTTCGGGCAGCGGCTGCTAAAGTGGCTCTATCTGCCTAGCTGGAGACAAAAGCTCTCCATTGATGAGGCAAAGATTGCTTGGCAGCTTGGTCAGAGCTTGGGTTTGCAAGCTTCCGGCTCGGTGAATAAAGCCATTGAGACGATTTTTTATCTGGAAGTGCAAGATGCGAGCTTGAAGGTTAATCATCGGGTCACGATCCAACACATGGATTAAAGCTTAGTCACACTAGAAGTGATGCGAACCCCGGTCGACAATGTGACGGAACCCGACTGAGGTTGGACAACCCGGGATCTCTTCAAAGAGGCTTGGATGGATCCTCGACCCGACGACTCCCAATTGAACGTGAACCTTGGGAAAACCCCGCGACCCGACGACAATCGATGAGAAGCGAACACTTGGAAATAAGGGCGCCACGAGCAAGTGCGACAACTCGTTCGATAAGCCAAAGGTGACCACTCGGAATCCCTTCGATTGATCTCAAGTTCCGACGAACCCTAAGAGATTTCTCTCCAGAATAAAATTCAAAATCAATGTTCTGTCTACAATGAGGGTTTCAACCAACTTAAATAGCCAATTGAGTAACATAAGGGAAAAAAATAGGAAATAAAATCCTAAATAATCCCAAATAATCCAATGGAATCAAAAATAACAAAAAGTCGTCGAAAGTGAAATTCATGCCAGCACGGGCGTGCTAGGAAACACAGCCTCCATGCTGAGCCGTGCGCGACACTGCCGCGGGAGAATAAAATGGGCTAATTTTTAGCACGGGTGTGCTAAATTGCACGGGCACACTCCCTGGTCGTGCTTTCTCCAGAAATCGCTCCAACGGTTCCGTCTTCAATTCCAAGTATCCACGACTGACCGACACAACTTCAAATAGGTAAAACATGCCTCAGAGAAAGTCAAGCAACTCCAACACTTTCCACGAACGTTCCGAGCATCGCGAACCATGAACGATCCCGCGCGTTCCTCTTCTTTAATCAACCGAACTCGAACTTTCGACCATGAGCCAAAGACATCCCGAGCCGAACTGTCCCCAAGTACGAATAAGCCGACCAGAATCACGCCATCCCCCGCTTCTTGAAAGGCATTTGTTCTCAAATGTAGGACAACATCTGCAAGACATAGACGTGAATTAATATAAAAAAGAATAAAATGTGGACAATGCATATCTAATGATAATCTAGCATGACCGAGTATGCGACATTGGAACAACACATGCAACGATCCTAGATTAAACACCCAATAATGCAATACAAAAATAGACTCACCATGCGACGATATTGACATAACAAAAATGATACCATTAAAATGAATGACATGCGCAAAAACAATGGACTCCAATGGAACTAACGCCAATCTTTCCCAAACAAATGATGTAACACGTGTAATGCGAACATACAAGTCCATTGCTAGCCACGGTGGATCCAAGTACTCAATTAACATTCCATTATCAGAAATTGAATCCACACAAAAATTGAATAAAGGCATCACAACAAAAACATACTCGACACGATGCGGTAGAAATAAAACAAAGTAGGAAAATTCATGCCAAGCCACATGTAAGCGAACCAATTCAAACTTAGAACATCGAGAATTTATCAAGGCACAATCAATAAAATCAGAACGAATAAAATCCTTACCAACTGACCAAAAGGTGCCTCAGCCACAGTAAAATTGCCAAGCTCAAATATCTGCGAGGAAAACACATCAAAACCAAAAGAAACAGAGTTAAGCACGTTAGAAAATAAAACCTTCCTCACATCATCGACGTTTGCATCTCCCCATTTTTTTTTTCTTTTTACTTCCCTCTTGTTTTTCCACACTGACCGAGCATTTTTGCCTCGACCCTTCGCACTTGTTCTTTTCCTTCCAATCTTTTCTCTTTCACTCTCCTTTTGCAACCACAACTGATCCTCACGAACTTGCACTGGCGACAAAGGACGAAGAATAATCGAACGCCCACGAAACACAAATGAAAACTTATTGGATCGCCCCTCATGAGAAACATGCCTATCAAACTGCCAAGGCCTCCCTAACAACAAGTGCCCCGCATGCATAGACGCTACATCACACATCACTTCATTCTCGTACCTACCAATCCTGAACAACACATTCACTTTCTTAGTCACCTTTAACTCACCCCGATCATCTAACCATTGCAACTTATACGGTCGAGGATGGGTTAGAGTAGTCAATCCCAATTTTCCCACCAAAATAGTGCTCGCCACATTCGTACAACTCTCACTATCAATAATGAGACTGCACACCTTATCCCCCACATAGTACATAGTGTAGAATAAATTCTCATGTTGTCCCGCTTCTTCCACACTCACACTAGAAGTCACTGCCTTCTTAGAAACCAAAGTAAGAGCAGTCGACACCTCCTCAAAATTTGAACGGTCCTCCAACGGAGGCATATCATCACTATCCTCCTCCTCCGTCACAATCTCTCTTCTAGCAAGTGTCACCATCATCCTCCGGTTTGGACATTGACTAGCTATATGACCTCCTCCTTGACACTTAAAACAAGTTATGTCTCGATTTCTAGCAACAATAGGAGAATCACCCTTACCTCGTTCTCCGGCTAGTGTAGGTGCAACTTTAATTTTAGGCTCAACGGAAACTGACACTTTCTCAACCTCCTTTGGCGCGCTCGCCCTCCACGAATCAGAAATGACACGAGAACTACCCCTCCTCTTGAGCTATTGCTCAACTTTAACCGCCTTCTGTACCATCTCTTCAATTTCTACGTAGTGTTGCAGCTCAACTACATTAGTTATTTCTCTGTTCAACCCATTCAAAAACCTAGCCATGGTAGCTTCTCTATCTTCCTCTACATCCGCCCGAATCATAGAGATCTCCATCTGCTTATAGTAATCCTCTACACTTTTATTCCCCTGGGTAAGACGCTGCAACTGCTGGTACAAATCTCTATAATAATGACTCAGCATAAAACGCCTCCTCATAATCCCCTTAAGCTCCGCCCATGTTTCTACTGAACGCTCACCCGCTCTTCTATGACTAGTGTTCAACTGATCCCACCACACTATCGTATAATCCATGAACTCTAGCACCGCCAACTTAACCTTTTGTGCCTCCGTGTAGTGTCTACAGTAAAAAAACTAGCTCAACCTTCTTCTCCCACTCTAGATAAGCCTCCGGATCAGATTTTCCCATAAAAGACGGGATTTTCATTTTGATTTCACTCAACGGGTCATGCTCCCGATGCCTATTTCGCCTCACACGGGCACTCCTATGGCTACCCGAAGAACTTCCACCTCCATGGCTCCTATAGTAAGCATCATTCCCTATCCCCACATTATTATTGCTCTGCTGTTGTGTCACACCCCCACCTCATTCCTATCCATCCTCTCAGTCATAGCCCGCATCATCTGCCTCATCTCACTCATAAATGCTCCCATATCATTTCCTCCCTCAGCCATTGCAGAAAAAAAGAATTCAAACAGTATAAACAAAAGTTAGGATCGTGTATAACGTGTTTGTCACTCAACTTAGGCTTTTACCCTCAATTAACCTCACACACTCTTTTCTCTTTCCACTCAAATCTCAAGTAGGCCCGTAAGAACGAGATCAAATAATAAGGATTTCAAGCAACACCAAGACAAACCAACGAAGCAGACACAACTCAACAATAGCAAAACGACCGCAGTAAACAAGGATCACAAATAGCGATAACCCGAAAGAACTTGAGCAATAAGATAACAAATGATGCTAATAAAAGGAATGACAAGATGGCACGCAACAAACAGAATTTTACAAAAAAAAAAAAAAAGGCTAGACACCAAAAGTCCAAGTCGAGTCTAAAAATTCAATAATTTTTCAAAGGTCCGCGACTTTTACACCCCCTTTTTTTTTAAAACCCAAAAAGTCTCTGTTGATTTTTTTTTTTTTTTGAAATGCAATCAACCACCCTTGTTTGTTTTTTAAACCACTCGGTCACCTTGATTTCTTTCACCTCCCTTCCTTTTTTTTTTTTGGCAAGTCAATCGATCAACTTAGGTTGCAACAATCCATATTTGTCCCTCTTTGGCTTGCTGTAGCCGAATGCCTTTTTTTTTCACACCGATTCTTGGCTTCTTCTTTGTCACAACAATCGCAAAACCGCAATTAAAATCGAAGTCACAACAACAGTAGTCTGGCAACCACAAATAGCAACAATCCAAGACTCAAAATTTTTTTTCTTTTCTCTCCGAATCTAGGGTAAAGCTGACCAGTCTTTTTTTTAAATTTTTATTGACTCGACGTCGGACGACTCGACAGCAAAAACTAAATCTGGAATTTTTTGTGTTTTCGAATTGTTTTTGAAGACACGACGAAGACGAACAAACAAATTCAAGACGACTACGGCGATGAACAAAGATCAGATTTTTTTTAGGCGACATAACAGGAATTCAAGAACCCTAAAAACAATAACGACAACGAAAATCAAACGATAGATAAATAGATAGATAGGATAGAACAAGTCTGATTTGAATCGAGCTTTGATACCAACTGATGCAAACCCCGATCGACAATGCGACGGAACCCGACCGAGGTTGGACAATCCGGGATCTCTTCAAAGAGCCTTGGATGGATCCTCGACCCGACGACTCCCAATTGAACGTGAACCTTGGGAAAACCCCGCGACCCGACGACAATCGAAGAGAAGCGAACACTTGGAAATAAGGGCGCCACGAGCGAGTGCGACAGCTCGTTCGATAAGCTAAAGTTGACCACTCGGAATCCCTCCGATTGATCTCGAGTTCCGACGAACCCCAAGAGATTTCTCTCCAGAATAAAATTCAAAATCAATGTTCTGTCTGCAATGAGGGTTTCAACCGGCTTAAATCCAACCGAGTAACATAAGGGAAAAAAATAGGAAATAAAATCCTAAAATAATCCCAAATAATCCAAGGGAATCAAAAATAACAAAAAGTCGTCGAAAGT
>JAOWBR010028651.1:0-16165 GCA_028571145.1 Dionaea muscipula
ACACGCATGGGAACACGAGTCCAAACTGCATGCTACTTGCTTAACTAACTTCGTTGGGAACACTGTTGGGAACAGTGGCCTTTCTACTTTTAAGTTAAGTAGTTTAAAGTTCTAAATTTTTAAAAGGGCTCAATTCAACCCCCCCCCTCTTGAGCTTGGTATTACACTCATCTATACTAACAGGATATGTATCAAAAGTTAAGATAGTTTGATGTGAGGATAGAAATCCGAAAAAAGTCTGAATTGGACCATATGGTCGAAGTTCTCTTTTCCTAAAGAAGAAACATGTATAATAAATACATACATTGCATCCTCTTAACTAACCGTCTAAATTCTTTTGAACAAAAATGGGTTAAGAAGGATTAATGTGGAAATGTTATGTCTCTCAGGCCTTTTTGGTTCGATAATTAGGAATTTAAGGGGTGTGTCATGACCCTTTGCGGGGCTTAACTACACCTAATGTCCAATATAGCCACTGGTTAGGGCATTATTCCGAAAGTTGCTACATGGACCAACTAGAAAGTCTGGTTAAGGAGCATACGTTGAAACATACAAGAGTCCCAGGGAAGAGAACAGAGCTTACCGTCTGAGTTACAAGATAAAGATAATTTCTAGGTTCCCTCTCCTCCATTCAATACGTATCAAAACTATTGAGAACTCCCTATAAAGATTATACCTTCCACTCAAACACATTGAGAAAATTATGTGGTACTAAGTATCTTATAAAGAGTGGAAGATCTATGATTGGCAAAACAATTTTAAAAAGCCAGAAGGGAATTCAATAATCCAAAGGATCTATACCTACGTCTGGATAGTCTCATATCTGATAAAAAGGATTAGACGTTAGCAAAAGGTATACCAGTCGTTGTAGACTTCTAATCTATACTACTATCTTTGTATAATGATGTGAAAAGATTGTGATATTTATTTGATTCTTTTCAAATCTACCTCTGTTCTTCATTTTATTATTACTTGAGGACAAGCAAAGGTTAAGTGTGAGGGGATTTGATCGGTGCATTTTGTGTACCTTTTTCTTTAATTATTTGCTCATAAGTTATACTGACTTTGTAGCTAATTTATACCATTGTGGTTCATATTTCATACATAACCCCTCATTCATGGTCACATAGCATTCTATGCATAATTCTTGCATTTAAGCACATTTTACTTCCAGACATATTCCACGACTGCTTCTGGCCAAAGCCAGACGTCCATTGTAGTTTCTAAGAACTACCAGACGTTTCTACGTCTGAATTACTTACACCTAGAACCACGTTTGAGTATTCTAAATACCAGACGTAATCTTGTTTACATTATAAGATCGGTCGTTGATATTCATACATCATTGTATGGACTTTACTCTGCATATAAGTCATGGTATGAAACCACAGACCAGCTTATCTCTTATGAATCCTTTCTATATCTTTGATAGTAGAAGATACAACCCCACGGATCGGAGCTTGTCAATGATTAGAGAAGGGAAGATCATTAAAGTCTATTACACGACTGAGGAAGAGCTACCAAAGCTCTGAAGATTTCATCCACAACTTTCTATGTCACCTTCCAAGGAAGATAGAATGTCTGATGTCTGAAGACCAAACATATCTGAAGACTAGATGTGTCTGCAAGGAAACGTGCTGGAATACATGCTTAACAAACCATTGCAAGAAGAATTTCCCCACGTGTTGCTATGAAAATATCTCCAACAGAAAAGCATCTAGAAGAAGAATCTTCTCAACTACCTCCACAGATTTTTTGCACACCACTCAAGGCCATCTCAACCGTTCGGTCAAGAGGAGCCTTGATGACCGTAGAGCTATAACTATCCAAATTCAGAAGCCAAAACCTATAAGTAAGGGTTATGTATTAGTAATAAACGTGTGTAGAATCACCCAAGCATTCAAGCAACCTAGCATTCTTGTATTTTCTAATTTTCTTATTTCCGAGTACCTTAGTGTCATTCTAACTGAGAAATCGATAGTTCTAATGACCTAAGTGTACTGTAATCCATCACAGATTGAATGCTTTTAATCGAACTTTTTCTATGAAGTTTGTTCTTTCAATTTAGTTTTCTTTTTTCTCCATTTCGGTTTCATGGCCAATTCTTATTTCGAGAAAAGGAGATTCTGTATTGCATTCTTGGAAATCCATCTGCGAGATCCAATAATCTACTTCTTTTATTATTTCTTCTTTTACCTAGACTCGAAAGAGTGGGTATTTGAATCAATTTCTTGAAGATAGTATCGACAAGTTAGGGGTATTCATTGCACTAGCTGATGACCGAATCTAGAGTGTTCATCATCATCACGTCTGATTTGTCTGGTAACATAGTTACTGTTCTTTATAGTTTTTGAATCTTTGATCTTCAAAGATTGCATATCCATTTCATCTACGTTTCTTTAGCTTGATTTAACTACATTAGTTTGCCGATTATTCGTCATTTGTATACTTTCTTGAATCGAAAGAGGATAGAAGTATAACTACTTAGTTGTGGCCTTCAACTGGATGCTTTCTTAGTTGGGTATCGACAACTAGGATTTCTGGAAAGCGAAAGCTTCTATTCTAGGCATTCTAGGATTGATCAATTTGTCACTGATTCGTTCCATTTTATTCTTGATTTGAATCTTGTTCGTTCTGCAATCAGTAGAGGTAGAGATTGACAACCTTTGCTCTCATAGGCTGGTTAGTGTTGATACAAGGTGACCGAATCCTTTGTCAGCTACTTTAGTGATTCTTTAGGTTTTACGTTCTGGTGACCGAGTCCAGCGTTTGCCTAAGTCAGGATAGTCAATCTTGTTAAAGTGCTTAATCTGTTAAGCTGTAGAGACGGACGATTCACGTTTGAATCTTTGTTCCCACATATGCCCATTTGTCATTCCGACTGTGATTTGTATTTATCACCTCTTTGGTGATCAAGCAGACGTGCTCCACGTCTGAAGTGCATGGATTGCTTGTCTGTTTGTATTCATTTTGTTTTCATCATTTGTTCAACCCATCCATTGATTAATTTATTGGTGAATTATTGTATTCACTAATTCGTACATTTTTTCATAGGATTTGGACATTAGATCATAAGTTCTCAATGGGATCGACCCCTTGCTCATCTTTTACTCAATTTTATTGAGTAATATCTTCCTAGCATGGGTATTATTTCGTATTGATTTTGACGCGATCATCATTTGTTCCGGTTCTCATTCAGGGTGTCTTTGGTTGCGTTAATGGCATGTTTTAGTGCACTTTGATGTCCATTTTCTTGGTGGATAGTCATGGTTTCGATTGGAGGTTTCATGGTGTTTTCGCATTATGCAAAAATCTGGTTTCTACAGAATTTTCGTGCGGTGAACGTCATCGCGGACGTCCACCATTGTAATCTTTTTCTGAGCAGGTGAGAGGAGGACGTCCTCGCGGACGTCCATAAATGCCTCTGTCCTTTTCGTGCAGCAATTTAATTACAATTTAAAATAGGGGACGTCCCCGAGGACGTCCTCAGGTCATTTTGCTGGCCATTTTGGAATTCGATCTTCTTCTTCCCTTGTATGATTCTTAGGCATCCTAAGTGCTTCATTTAAGGTTTTTAAGGGATTATTTTGCTTGATTAGCAAGGTTCAAGCATGGTTGTCATTTCTTTCCATGTGTTTGATTTTAGGAGATGATGTGATCGTTTACAGTGTACCATGAGTGTTGGAGATTGTTGTGCTTGGACTAGCGTAGCTTTCAGGTGAGGGTTGTACACACTTCCTATCCTTCTCACTTCCTCTTGTTGAGCCTTATTATCCTCAATACCTCTTTCCATGCTTTGTCGTGCAGTTCATGCTCTGCTTACTTTCATGTATGTCCACACTCGTTGGATTATGATTTGTTTCATGTTGTTGTTGTGATATACCTTTTGTTTATACTGCATTAACTTTGTTTGCTTGCTTGGTTGTGAGATGAGTATGGACTTGGTGAGATATCTTGATTATTTAAGTATAGAGAAGAGAGTGAGATTACACTCTATGAGTAGAGGATGAGATTACATCCTGTAAGGATTTTGAGAGTAAGTACGTGGTAGAGTGAGATTACATTCGATACGACCTCGGCCATGCACCTAAGACCGCGTGACACAACGTCCTTCGGGAGTCCTCCGTACACGGACGACTCGAACGGATGCCTTTGTGGTGTACGTAATCTTGGATCCATACCGGTTTACGCACCACAGAGGGCGGGGACCCCTCATATGTGTTTGCTATGGCATGTGAGGATTTGTGTGGGTACATACTCGATATGTACTTTGATTATGATTTGAGGACTATGATTTAAGTGAGGTGCGAGGCCTTGATATGATTTGACCTGTGATTCATTTGCTTTGATTATGTCATTGTATGTCTTGCATCCTTGATTCTACTCTATTATTGGTTTGTGACGCATGCTAATGATTATGATGGTCCTGCTTCATTTATACTTCTGGTTTGTATGATTGTACTCGGGCCGTCATTACCCTCTTGAGTCTTAATCCATGAGTAGTGTCATGTGACCGTAGTGGGTGGTCCCCACCTGTTTTCCCCCGATCACCTCCGTGCTATGGATTAAGGTGGTCGGGTTATTACTTACGTTCGACCTGGACCATCCCCACATCCTCATGGATTTCCCCTACACTTTATATACTTATTCTAGCATGAATTTGATTCCTATTCTAACCTTGTGTACTCCCTCAATTGAACTGTGATTTCAAGTAGTTGATTCTGAGAGCTAGGAGGATGCGGCGGGAAGACGACGCGCCTCTTAGGATCTGATCTCCCTTTTTAGTTGATTTAGTACTCTCATTGATTTGTAGCATTTTTGTTGGCTTTGAGTACTTAGAGATGATTCACTTGATTTTATGATTTAAGATTCATAGATTTCGGCATGATTAGTTTGAATTGTGATCTAGACTTCTGCACTCTTGATTGGTTAATCATGGTTTAGTCATTCATGTTGAGATTTGGTTTGGATACTCATGTTCACCCATATGGGTTGATTTAACCTTTGGTCCATTACTTGGAAACCCCTTTGGTTTAGGCTTTATTTTTGCTTTGTTTTACGTTGGAACATTGGTTTAGTTTGGGTTAGGCTTGTGCGGTCCGTGGTTGGGGTTTATGGGGTGTACGCCGGCCCACCCGGGGTGGGGTGTGACAATTTGAGGCAGCATTTTTTGTGGCGGGGCATGAAGAGGCAGATAGCAGAGTTTATGTCCTAGTGCCTAACTTGCCAACAGGAGAAGGTAGAGCACCAGAAGACTGCGGGCAAGCTTCAGCCTCTCCCAATTCCCGGGTGGAAATGGGAGAATATTACCATGGACTTCGTTACCGGGCTTCCTGCTACCCGGCATGGTCATGACGCAGTTTGGGTGATTGTTGATTGGCTCACGAAGTCAGCGCATTTTCTACCGATCAAGATCACGTTCAGTTTAGATCGTTCGGCACGACTCTACATGAGGCAGATTGTGAGACTGCATGGTGCTCCAGTTTCTATTATGTCGGACCGTGATCCCAGATTTGTTTCGATGTTTTGGCTGACTTTTCAGAAAGCCTTTGGGACCACACCGAGCTCAGCACTGCTTACCATCCTGAGACCGGCGGTCTGTCAGAGCAGATGATTCAGCCCCTGGAGGATTTGTATGGCGTGCTCATTAGATTGGATGGGGAACTGGGATGACCACTTGTCGTTGATTGAGTTCTCCTACAACAACAATTTCCAGACCAGTTTGGGCATGACGCCATATGAGGCTCTGTATGGCAGGCGGTGTAGATCGTCCACGTGTTGGTTTGAGGTTGGTAAGAGACAACTTTTGGGACCTGAGTTAGTGGAAGAAGCCAGTGCGAAGATTGTCGTGATTCGGGATCGTTTGTTAGCAGCTCAGAGCAAGCAGAAGAGCTATGCTGACAACTGCCGCAGAGATTTAGAGTTTCTGATTGACGACAACGTGTTCGTCAAGGTTTCTCCTTGGAAGGGGGTCATTCGTTTTGGAAAGAAGGGAAAGCTGAGTCCCCGGTTTGTTAGCCCCTTTGATGTGCTCGAGCGGGTTGGAGATGTATCATACAGGGTGGCTCTGCCTCCTAGCTTGGCGGATGTGCATAACGTCTTCCATGTTTCCATGTTGAGGAAGTACGTGCACGATCCTGCCCACGTGATTGATTTTGCTCCGCTTCATGTGCATGGCGACATGACATATGAGGAACAACCAGCAAGAGTATTCGATTTCAAGGAGAAGGTTCAACGGAACAAGACTGCTCAGCTTGTGAAGATTTTGTGGTGTAACCACACCGTTGAGGAGGCCACGTCGGAGCGCAAGTCGGAGATGCGCGAGAAGTACCCGTATTTGTTCGCAGGTATAACCTCTCATTTGTGTCGTTTTGTTTGATTTCGGGGGCGAAATCCTCTTTGAGGTGGGAAGGATGTGACAGACCAACCTTTCACCTCGGTCCTTGGTTTTGATTTTCGAGGACGAAAATCCTTTAAGGGGGGAAGGATATAATAAACCGTTCGTTTTAAACTTAATTTGGTCATTTTATATAACTCGTTCAATTTTTAATTGTCTTGGAATTTTTTTTTTCTCAAGACTTCTACACCAGCCCATCCGGTTGTGGAAGCGGCTTGAGAGTGTTGTGCATCCTTGAGGTCGCGGGTTCAAAACCTGACGACTACCTTTTTAATATCTTCTTCTCCTTCTTTTAATTGGAGTTAGTTGTGAGATTACCATCGTACCCCTCTTCTAATTAGAAGAGGGATTAGAGGAATTAAATTAAGGAAACTCCCTAATCTTCACTTCTTTCTCCGATTGCAGTTTCTTCTTCTCTCTGCACATCTACATTCTCATGTTTTCTTTTTCTCTCTCTCTCTGATTTGATCTGCCACGATCAGCAGAGGAAGAAGGAGATCGTTGCCTCGGGTTATCGAGCGGTGGTAACTTCCTTGCGTCATCCTCAAATCTCGGGTAAGTGATTTGAGTTTCGTTTTCCTCCTTGTCCTCTTGATTTTTAGGCCATGGACATGAGAGGTGATGATTTTGATTCTCTCTTTTGGTTCATGGTGGCGATCGAGTAGCGGGGGTGGCGTGGATCATGATCACATTGCACCATTGACGTAAGTCGGCGTGACCTTGTCCTCACTCAGGTTAAGGTACGATTTTCTTTTAGATTCGTCTTCCAGTTTTTCGTTCCTGGGTGTTGTTGGTTGTAGGTGGGGATTTTGACCCCATCGATGAGTTGATTGATTTGCTTCGATGCTGTCGATTCATGGATTTTACCATGTAGTTTGCTTCGTTGTCGTCAGTTTCGTTTCGGGGTTTTTTTTAGGATTTGGTCTGTTTCACGTTGTTGTTTTGTCGATTGATGGGATTTTTGTGTAGCATGTTTTGCGCATGATTAGTGGCTCGATTAGGTGACTTTATGGTGCATTTTTCTGGGTAGAAGAGTGTGGGTTCAGGCGGGTTTTCGAGTGTTGTTTTTGTTGTTCGATTTTTCGTCTTTTACAGATTTTCCGTGTAGAGCACGTCCCCGAGGACGTCCCAAAAAGTTTCTTCCCAATTTTGTCACATACTCCACTAAAGGAAGGACGTCCCCGAGGACGTCTTCGAGGACGGCCCCTAAGCGTTGTTGTGCCCATTTTGATTTCGAAGCCTGCGTCTTGACCTTAGATCATCCTAGCTTAACTTGTAGGCGTCCTATGGGGTTCATTTATGGGTTTTAATGATTTGATTTGCATGATTAGCGTGATTAGACGTCGTTGGTGATTTTTCCCATGTGTTGACTTTTAGGTGACGACGTGATTGTTTACACGATACCGTAGCTTGGTGATTAGCATTGCTTGTGGACTTAGGTAAGGGGTGTACACACTTCCTATCCTTCTCACTTTCACTTTTTGTAAGCCGTGTTATCCTTGATACCTCTCCCCATGATTTGTTGTGCAGTTCATGCTCTGCTTATTTTCATGTATGTCCACACTCGTTTGATTTATGATTTGTTTCATGCTATGGTTATATATTTATTATTTTTACCCGCATGAACTCTATCTATTGTTTGATTGTGTGATCAGTGTGGACTGGGTGAGGTATCTTGATTATTTGAGGATTGAGAAGAGAATGAGATTGCACTCTATGAGTAGAAGATGAGATTATATCCTTTTGGGATTTTGAGAGTAAGTCTTGGGAAGAGTGAGATTACACTCTCTAGAATGAGATTACATTCTATATGAACTCGGCCATGCGGCTAAAACCCGCGTGAAACAACGTCCTTGGGGAGTCCGCCATACACGGACGACTCGGACGGATGCCTTTGTGGTGTACGTAATCTCGGAGCCATACCAGTTGATGACGCGTGGAAAATGCGCGCATCGCATTACTAATTTATGCTAAATTACATCCTTCGTGGTCCTAAGCACATAGATTAATTTAATTCATATTTTATTTATGATGTGCAAACCTCTCTACATAATTTTTTTGTTAATTTTATGAATTTACAGGTTGACCACATGTCAGAGCGTTAATGATTATTTTAATTTTATGTGCTCATAATATCAAAAATGCTCGGATTAACATGTTAAATTATTTAGCATTAATTATTATTATTTATTATTCGAGTTTACCCGTGTTTATATTTCATCGCAGATATTAGGATACACGAAAATTGGACCTCACGTGTCGCATGGGCTGTTTGACGTGGTTCAAGGGTGAATAACATGTAGTCCAACTCACAAATGCCACGTACAGTGATGGATGAAGCAAATGTGATTATTTAATTAATAATCAAAATTCAAAATGATGAATTGATGACGAAGGGAGCATGAATTGAAGACTAAATAGATAACAGCCTGTACGTTGAATGGTGGGCCATCAAATGCCCAAGCCCATATGGGCTTTACTTTGCTTGTTGCATAATATAAAGCAGGTTGTAGAATAGGATGAGGATAGGCGGCCAGGGCATCAAAAGAATTGAGAAATCAACAGACGACCAGCAATATTGGAAGACCAGCGCCTGTGCATAAAAATTGGAAAATCATCATCGGCGGCTGCCTCCTATACTTCGACAGCGGAGCGCACAGCACATCAGGAGATCATGAAGGCGATTTCAACCTTGGGAGCACGGCGGCAGACGACGGCGATCATCCTTTCACACCCGGCGGGGAAAATATACCGACGGGGCGTGCATTAGCAAGATCCTTTCGTTCAAATATTTGGTAAATTGGCATGTATTTTAAAGTTATAATTTTTATGCCGTAGATTTGTAATTTTATGAATTTGAATGATAGGTGTGATGATTAGCCTATCGTAGGGTTTTGATTTGCATGTAAAACTGAACCTTTTGATTTTCATCTTTCGTGGATTATATATTCTTGGTGTTTGTGACAGACATCTAGGTTAAATTGTTTAGGACTGAAACTCCGACAAGCACTATACCCTGCATCGGTTGAGATGGTGTTTGCGTAAGCCATCCCGAACATTAATCGAACCGAATAATAGACCCACGGTCAATTCCTTATTTATCTGCATAAAAATTTGACTCGAACCAAACAACAAACCATAAGTCCGAGCACGACTTGTTCCATGTTTGCGCTGCCTGCTCCAGGTGAATTAATAAGTGGCACGGCTGTGACATCCAAGTCACGACCGTGACTAATCCTTCTAACCACGATCGTGACATTTCTGTCACGGGCGTGTCATGCTGCATCCACACGCTGACTGTTGCTGTCTGTCTTTGGTCGAGTCATCACTTCTTCGGGTGACACCTGTCATTTATTTTATTGTATTTTTATTTATTATTTTAAATCCAATCGAACCTGATTCTTTATATCCCTCTAGGAGCATTAATTAATTCAACCAATAGAATTTATACCGTCCCGTGGAACGATACTCGACTCACCACTCGCTTCTTAGCAAGTAAGTAGTCGTTTAAATTATAAATATTAAATATAGCAACGCCCGACGATGCGTACTATCACCGGTTTACGTGCAACGGAGGGCGGGGACCCCGCGTATGTGTTTGGTATGGCATGTGAGGATTTGTGAGAGGTACATAATCGATATGTACTTTGATTATGATTTGAGGACTGTGACTTGAGTGAGGTGCAAGACCTTGGATATGATTTAATCTATGATTCCTTTGATTTGATTATGTTTTGTATGTCTTTGATGAGTGCATAAAAGTGCGCTCAACACATTCCTAATTCATGCTAAATTATATCTTGCGTAGTCTGACGCACATAGGTTTTAACTCATATTTTATTTAATATGTGTGGAGCATGTATTTTGTGTTTTACGTGTTTATTTGATGATTTTGCAGGTTGACTATGCTTCGGGACGTTAGCGGACCATGGAGCCATGATTCGGGACGTCTTCTATGCTGTCATACAGGCCCAAAGGATCGGCAGTTCATCCGGACGCGAGCAGAAGCCTGCAGACTCAGTCCAGGCCCATTTTGGCCTAGTCACCGCCGTGACTATAATGTCACGCCCCTGACGGGTTCCTGCACAGTGCCTATTTAATCCAAGCTTCTGCAGATTGATTTTTCCTCTTCCACTCTCGAACACTAGCGGCTGAAGAGGCGATTCAGAGGTCCTAGAAGGCGGTTTACACATCGGAGGTAAGGCGGAGACGGCTATGATCATCATCACACACCCAACGGGCTCAATATACCGACGGGAAGCACGGAAGCAAGATCCAATCCTACGAAAGTGGTATTTGGCTTTGTTTTTATGTCATATTCTATTGCCAATGTTAGGTTTGTAATTGAGATTTTAGATGTGATGATTTTATGGTCGTAGGGTTGTCGATTCATGCAAAACCAGAACTTGATTAACATTCTTTCAGTGATTGGTTGTTAGACAATTTACGTTGCTTGACTTATTTGCTCCATTCGTGACAAATGGCTAGATTAGGTATTAAGTTTTATCTTAGTGATTAATCGAATCAATTAGACATGCAACGATCGCACCCCAACATTATCTATAAGAAAATAGATCAGGCTTAACCGATAAACTTTCCATCCAAGCGCGTCCTGGTACAAGGATCACGCAGCCCTAAGGCGAACTGCCCTAGACACGACCGTGACTCAAGGACACGACCGTGTCTAGCATACAGGGTCACGACCGCGACAGTTCTGTCACGGCCGTGACGCGCTCTTTCCTGTATGCTACCTTTTACTGTTCGCTTCGGTCGAAGTCGTCGCCCTTCAGGGGACATTTATCCTTTGTTTTATCGCGTTTAATTATTATTTTAAAACCAATCGAATCTGATTCGATATATCCCTTCTCTAGGATTATAAATTAATTAAACTCAAGAATTGCGACTGTCCCTGCGGATCGACCTCGTACTCACCGCTAACTTTTGTTAGTCGTAGGTACGCGAATTATAAATAATAAATATAACAACGCCCGACGACGCGTGCTATCATTTTGGCGCCGTTGCCGGGGACGGTCGTTAAAAAATTTTTAGGTTGAAATTAATTTTTGTTTCTAGCTGTATTTATTTTTGAATCTGTTATTTTTATTTTTAATTCTACTTTACCTTGTTGTTGTTTCCTACTTTAATTGTGCTATTTTTATTCCTGCTGCTCTAGTGATTTTTAAACTTGCATGCTTAGGCGTCGTTCCTTTAGGCCTGAATTAATTCCAATAAATTATGACCTAGGAAGATGAACGAACAAAAATAAAAACTCACGCACTGATAAAATGGCTGACCTTCATAACCAACAAATTCCACCACTGAAAGCCAATGGTCCTGTGAATGGGCAAAACATTGGGGTAGTTGGGGATTAGCACGCGAATAATGGATTAAATGCTGGGGACAACAGGGGTAATAATGGGGTAGCTCAACTGTTGCACGCGCACTTCATTCCAAACGTGTACGACACACCATCGTGCATCGTTCTTCCTGTAATTATTGCTGCTAACTATGAGATTAAGCCCGGCACCATTCAATCATTTCCCACTTTTAATGGCTTTTCTCAAGAAGACCCATACAACCACCTGTCCGAGTTTCTTAGCATCAGCTCGGCCCACCGGATCAATAATTTTCTGGTTGGTGCCATGAGACTCATCCTTTTTCCATTTTCACTAAGAGGTCAGGCGAAACACTGGCTTAGCACATTGCCACCAAACTCTATTAGAACGTGGGAGGAAATGAGCAAACCTTTCCTTAAGAAATATTTTTCAGTAGAGAAGACGTTGCAATATTGACGTGAAATCACCACCTTCTAGCAGCACGATACGGAGCATTTATACGAGGCTTGGGAGCGATTCGCTGATCTACTGCGTAAATGCCCTCACCATGATATTCCCCGATGGCAACTGGTGCAGAGTTCTATTTCAGTCTCTTAGCAACCCATTATCAAATGATGGACGCCTCATGTGGAGTGTTTGTGATGACCAAGGATGAGAATGAGGTATGGGTGTTGTTCGAAAATTTGAGTGACGCGTCCCAACTCCAATCCACTTTCGATCGGAGAGATAAACCTGTAGCTGCTCGAACTGAGACAAAGAAGTATGTGAACGAGCTGAGTGTCACTAAAACACTCACATCCACCATCACAGCACTCTCCGACAAAGTGGAGCTGCATTTAAAGAAGGACACTGTCACCATCCCCGCAATACCACGTATTGAAGCCTGTGTTACCTGCAGTAGCACGGCACATCACTGGACGGTCTATCTGTCCACCCAGTCACTACCACTTGACCCGACACATGAAGTTAACGCTGCTTATGGGTACCTGCAATATCCTGCACTTTCTTGGCGGCAACCATCACCTCCACAGCCGCAGTCAGCCACAGTTCCTCAAACATCAATATCATCGCTAATGCAGCTAATGCCTATACCTTTCGAGGCGATGATGATGAAGTCCCTGGCTGAATAGACAAAGATGCTGACCAGCTTGACTGAGACCCAGCAGCAAGTAAGCGTCAATACGCAAGCGATTGCGAAACTGGAGACGCAGGTCGGTCAGATTTTGAGCACCTTGAACAGGAGGGAGGACAGGCGCCCCGCCCAGCCTCCCAAGGGGCAGTAATTTCATGAAGCTTGATTGAGTTTTCTTTGTAAATACGCATTTTTCCTTCTTAGAGTTTAGTTTTATTGTGTCGTCTTGGAAATTTAATTGTTTGTCTGAAATTTCGGCGCCTTACTCCGTTATGTGGTTTAAACATACTTGCCGGTACGCAAGTTGGGGGGTATAGGAAGCCGAAATGTTCTTTGATAAATTTTTTGGGAGCTTCCGCGGAATCTCGTGTTTACGAATTCCACCTCTCCGCTTGTCTCAATTGCCAGCAATTATGTTACTGCTATTTCAGAGGTCCTCTTTGGAGTTAGCAGAAGTTGTTCCTGCTCACCTATTGCACTTCGGGTGGAAAGGATAACAATGCTGGCGAAGCATCGAGTGATCTTGCAGATGATTAAATTTTCCAAAGACATTTCCTTTTTATAGTCGTCAGTGTCGTCTAGCTAACTAGATGATACCTTAGGACTTTTTGTTGTTTCTCTCATTTTGGTTCCGACTCGGATGCTGGTAAGTAAGTTGGGTGTGAGATATCCACTTCCCTTCTCGCAACATTTACCGTTGGCATGGTTGATGCTACTTTAGAGGTATCCTCTAGAGTAGTGGAGACCGCTCCTTCCAACCCATTGCACTTTGGGGTAGTAGGGACAACATCGTTAAGAGACATAGGAGGTCCTAGACAGTGGGTTGAGTAGCAAAGATAGTTATTTCCATATTTGTTTCTGTTTTCTACTGTTGTTTTTATTTTCTTTTGCAAGTCATCTTGCACGGATCGCAGACCCTATGCAGCTCTCAGGTGATATTTTTCCACTCTCTCAAGGGACTTTTCGAGATTTAGTTGGGGGGAGTGGACTGCGCTTTAATTTTATTCTCCGCCTGTTTCTAAAATTTTTAGCATGCGCATTAATGCACTTACTTTGTTAATTTCTTGTTAGTTAGCATGATAGTTGGATTTTCTATGCTGTATGGACTTTACTTGCACTAGTACGGTTTTCCTGTCATGCATTCTCTAAGAATTTGGCTGACTTAGGCTAGTTTAGGCTTGAACTTTCATGGCGAATTTTTGTGCACTTATCCAAATTAGTGGTAAGAAGATGATGTGGCATGCATAGCTAGGAATTTATTTGGCACAAGTTTCGCTTGTCTATGAGTGAGAAAGTTGAGAGCCATATAAATTAGAAAACTGTAGTGGTTTTTATTGCGTTAGTGAAATAAATTTTGGAATTTTAGGGACTAGGTTTGTGTAAGTTGACTGCTGCTTAGGAAATGACGAATTTACCAATATTCTTGATTTAATTTGAGCCTTCAGATTAATTTTTATTCATTCCATTTGCATCCCTATTGAGCTTGAATTAAACACAATCTCCCCTCCGTCAAAATATCCTACTTTTTACGCCTCAGAGTTTCTCCCTTCAGATTTTTGCTCTAGGTGTTTTGGGGATGACCTGATGGTATGTTGGAAAATAAATGGAAGGGGTGATATAAAAAAAGAGAGAGAGAGAAAGGATGAATGGAAAAAAGAAAAGGAAAAAATCAAGAAGCAAAAAAGGGAAGCGGAAAAGAACGAAAAAAATTCATCGAGTTGAAAAAAAATGAATGACGAAAAATATGATGAAAAAGCAAGGCATAAAAAAAAAGCAAGTGGAAATGAGAAAGAAGGAGTAGGAAGAAAAAGAAAGAATTATTTTTGTCCATTAGCTGTATAGGATTGTATTCCTGATCAGTTTACCTTTCCCTGCAGTTAGTTTGGTTCCCTTTTCTTCTACTTTATTCTCTCCCTAGTCTGACTCTTTTTCCCACATTTTTGCCTACTTCCTTTAACATTGGTAAATCTGATTTTAAACGGGTTAGTGGTAAGATTGGTTATAGTCCCTAGAATTGAATTCTATCATTGATACAATTTTTACTGGTCTATAGTTTAGGTTTGCTTTAATTTTTTTATGAGAGCTCTACTTTGACTAGCTTCATGAGTGACTTCCTGCTACATATTTAAACACATACCTGTGAGTTTTGGAGCTAGGTCTTGTGCTAAATTTATTTCTGGTTTATGCATGTCTGGACTTGTGGTAAGATGGATAACTTGGATGCACACACACACGCTATGGTTATTCCTATCTGACTAGTTGTTAGTCATTTTCTGTTTGAGAGTTATGGCAGGGTAAACTTGGAATGTGTAAGGATAGTTTCGTAGCTTAGTTTTCATATTTTCATGTCAGCTTACTAAGGGACTAGCAATGTTTAAGTTGGGGGGGTGTGATGACGCGTAAAAAGTTTGCGCATCGCATCACTAATTTATGCTAAATTACATCCTTCGTGGTCCTAAGTACATAGATTTAATTCGTATTTTAGTTATATTGTGCGAACCTGTGTTACGTATTTTTCGTGTTAATTTAATGAATTTTCAGGTTGACCACGAGTCGGGACGTTAATGATTATTTATATTTAATTTTTATGTGATATGCTTTTAATGATAAAAATGCTCGGGTTAGCATGTTAAATTATTTAGCATTTATTATTATTTATTTTTCAAGTTTACCCGTGTTTATATTTAATTGCAGATATTAGGATACATGGAAATGGAGATTTGCTTGAGTATAATATTTTTATGAATGGGCAACATGGGCCACGCGCTGGAGAATTGAAAACAAATCAAGATTGAATGGATATATTAATATCAAGGCAAGTGGGCAAATATTTGGGCCACCACATGGGCAAAGCCCATAAGGGCCTTATTTTCCCTTGGTTTAATGAGTGGCGTACAGCATGAAGAAAAAGGGGCTGGGGCACACAATTGAAAATCATCAGTGTCCATCGACCAATTCTTGGGCGATTAGCAACCTATGCATCAATTGAAGACCATCAACAAGCGGTTGAGCAAAAATCGAAGGGCTTCAGCGGCGAACTCCACAGTAGCACATAAGGAGATTTTGAAGGCAATTTCAACCTTGGGAGCATGGCAGTAGACGACGGCGATCATCCTTTTACACCCAGCGGGGAAAATATACTGACGGGACGCGCATTAACAAGATCCTTTCGTTCAAATATTAGGTAAATTGGCATGTGTTTTAAAGTTATAATTTTTATGCCGTGGATTTGTAAATTTATGAACTTGAATGATGGATGTGATGATTAGCCTGTCGTAGGGTTTTGATTTGCATGTAAAA
>JAOWBR010028762.1:0-16152 GCA_028571145.1 Dionaea muscipula
GTTTCCTCACGACTCCAGCAATTGCGGCTCGTCGTTCGAAGTGCACTACGTCGGTTGAACAATCAGATAAGCTTGGATTGGGTAAGTGGCGCAACGACCAGGATCGTGGTGAGCCACATCAGCCACGTTTCTGCCTATAGTAACCCCTGTAATTGCCATGTAACTGCCTCTAGCCTAGTTTATAAATACCTTTGCACTAACATTTGTAAAAGGTTCGACTACCCAATCAATCAAAATCCTTTTGTCATTTATGCTTTCCAGTTCTTCAGTTTACTGGCTCTTTATTTGCATTTTTGTTTCAGTATTGTCGTTCATTTACTGTTGTTATTTACCTTGATTTCATCACTTCCGGTGACTTCATTTCCTTGGGGTGAGGCTTGCCCCCCTGAAAAAATCCCCACGCATTTATTATCCACCTTAAATACCGAGTCCGGTGGATTCCGGCGACAACACCAAGGTTGAGAACATGAACAAATGAAATATTTTTCGACTATATATAAAGTAATGATAATTTTGTAATTTTTTCAAAAATACAAGGATAAAATTAAAATTTTTTTAAAAAAGTGTACTATATTTAATAAAATTAGTGCTGCGTTTAGGGTTACGAAATAATGAACAATGATCAAAAGTCAAAACCTACAAGATATCCCCACCGCACCACGGCCAGCTCACAAAGACCAACAGACCATCGAGGACCACGGGCCACCGCATTCCCTCCCATTCCCGCACCGCACCTTGCCAGAGAAAATGGAAAATATCACAAATCTCACAAGCCACGAGCCACCATCAACACGAAAAGGGATACCAACGTCATTTCACCTAACAGGGCAACACCGTCATTGCACTTCCAAAGGGAGTTATATTGTACTTGCACTTAAATTCTGCTGACGCTCTAGCAAGAACAAGATAGGTTAAGGCTGGTAAGCTTCCGCTGTTTGGTGGAGCGGAGATACAGAAGGAAAGGAAAGGAAAGGGGAATTGTGTGTGCGCGCGCGCTTCGAATCTAACGTCGGTCGCACGTACGTAACCTCGTCCTCCTCCTCGCACGTGCCAACTCTCTCTTCCTTAATCCTCTCTCTTCTTTCTCTCTCTAGGCTCAACTCCTTCACTTCACGCTACTCTTTCTCTCTCACCACTGTGACACACTCGACACAATAGAAACCCTCTCTCTCTCTCCTCTATTCACCATAACCACTTCCCTCCCTCCCCTCCTCCTTTTCAATTTACATCTCCATTGGCGTTATTATCTGTCCACAGCTCAGCTCAGCTCCCTCCCTCCCCAACCACCCTAACCCATCACTCTCTCTCTCTATAGTAGCTTCGCCAATCATCTCAGATCGAATCTAACAGGTACATCCCAATCTTCATTTTTACCCATCCTTCCATTTACTAACTTCTTTGCTCAATTATTTATGTTTTTGTAGCAAATTGATTATCTATTGTTGATTTCAATTTTCCCTCACCAAGTGAATTTGTTGGTATGTTTTGGTTTCTGGTTGTTGCTGATGATCCAATTTTGAGACTCACATTGTTCTGGACAACATTTTTCTTCTTCTTCAAGTTTGTGTCTGTGGAATAGCTTGATTTCTGTTTGTTGATTTCATCAATTTATTGGCACATTGCTGGTAGATTTCAGTATGAGGACCTTTTTTAAGCGGCTTTTCTGCATTTTTGCCCCCTTGATGATCATTGGGTGGAAAATCTTGTGAGAATGTTGTAAAATTGATGAGTGGAATAGCTGGTTCTACTGAGCAACTATTGCTATATATGGAAGTCGTCTTCTTTTTGCTTTTTTTTTTTTTTTTTTTTTTTTTTTTTATACTTCTCTACAAAGAAGCTATGCTTTTCTTGTATGGTTATATTGGAGCTGGACAGAACAAAAGGAACTGCATTTAGGGGTCAGTGATTCAATGCACCTCATAACTATGCGAAGATTTGGCAACTTTTGATGATTCAATATTGGCAAAAACATGTTCAATTTGTCAGCTTTTCCCCCCTGGTGTAGAAGCTTATGCCTTCTGGAACTCCTTTCGGCTTGTTCTGTATTTAATGTTTTTGTGGACAACATTGATGTTGGGTGCTAAGTTTTCTTCATTTTGGAGAAACTTCTATAGAAACCGGTCACCGGTGGTGGTTGGTTTTAATGCGTATAATTTTGTGTGCTTCTGGATATGGATTATTAGAATCTTGAGATGAGCTGTGTAAGTTTAGAAACTTTGTCTATATTTAGTTCTGCTGTCATTTAACTCCTTAGAATTAATAGCTGTAATGCTAGTGTGTGTAAAAGTTATGTTCTCATGATGGCTGTTGTACTATTTGCTTTTATGCTGTAATACTCCTGATGCTGCAACTGTTTCCCTGGGTAATTTATTGATCTCAACTCTTCTATTGTAGTGTGAGATGGATGTGGCAATACGATGGTTTTCTTCAGAACGAAAGAACAGTGGAAGACGGAGTATCAGATGACACATTGCCATCTTGTCATGCTTTACTTCCTCTGCCATGGGAGTAGTTCAATGGATATCAGGACCATGGATTATCCTCTATTTTATGATGTCCATTCTGTTCCACAATAATAAAGCCCTTACTCCTGATGGTATGACTATGCTATCTTCCCATGATTTTTCCCGAATGTCCTGTCATTGCTTCTTTACAACACTATTGTCAACACTCCCAGTTTAATGAACCACTATTCTCTTGCATGAAGGTGACATGGTAAATATGTGATTATCTTTTTTCTTATGCATGTCCTTTTTCATCTCAACGGTAGATATATTGGAGTTTCTAATTTAGCATGATAGTCAAACTTCTTTCCATTATCTTTGTGCAATTCTTTGCGATCTAGAAGTGTATTCTAACTCTTATTCCTCCTTATCCATACATTCTTTGAGTTAGCGTTGTTGATAACGTGGCCCTTCTTGATTATAGGTGAGGCACTTGTCACTTTCAGGGCATCAGTTAAAGACGTAGATGGTATCCTCCTTCAGTGGAGGCCGGAGGATCCAGATCCATGTAGATGGAAAGGAGTGACATGCAATGCAAAAACCAAGAGGGTCATATATTTGTAAGTGTTTTAGAAGGATTTAAAAGGGGCGGGAACGGGCTCTCCGTGGCCTGTCCAACCTCTTGGGCTGACCGAGTTATGGCGAACGGAACATTCCTCATTGGGGTGGGAGCGTAGTTGCACGTCAACCACAACGAGTTTAATACCCCGGCTCACCTCTTTGTTTAAGCAAAAAAAAAAAAAAAAAGATTGAGAAGGATTAAAATGTAGTTAAGCTTAGAAAACATGAGTTTTGTGATGGTTTTACTAGATTTTGGACTTACAGACTAGGCTTGAAATGCCTATATCGTATTGTTTTATGCCTAGATCCTTCAAGTAGATGTTACGTTGAAGTGTGAGTATTTTCCTTGTAATTTTACTCATAATGTTTATTCTGTTTAACAGAAGCCTTCCTAATCATAAACTTAGTGGATCAATACCTTCTGAAATTGGGAAGCTTGACTGCTTGGAGGTTCTGTATGTATCTCACAGTGTTCCTTCTTCCTTCATGATGTTGTGCTTCCCTCTCTAATGATTTCGCTGTTTCCTTTTGTAGAGCCCTTTATAATAACAACTTTTATGGGACTATTCCTCCAGAATTAGGAAACTGCACCCAGTTGCGAGCACTGTAAGTTCCTTTTTCTACTGCTTATATCAGAGAGGAAAGAAATTCATGTGTATATTTGCCCTTTCTTGTTGCCTCCTAAATTGAGAAAATTGCGCTCTTGGGAAATGCAAGTTTGCAACTGTTAACCTTGATATGTTGCTTTGTAAAATACTTGGCATAGTTGAAGTGATGAATGAAATGCTGTGTCAGTGAAAGGGGTTGACGCTGCAAGCATGCAATTGATCCAACAACTAAGTCACCTTGGTCATTTGTCCTAGCTGGTCCTTTGCCCTAACAGGCCAAAAAATGGGATATTGTTAGAACCGGTTATCCCAAATAAGAACACTCCTAAACAACTCAGTAGGATGATGTAATGAGACACCACCTCTGTTTTATGTAAACCAACAGAAAAGTAAAGGAAAAGGAAAAAGGAGAATAAAGAAGTGGATCTAGAAACGGTAAGGGAAAAATGGTTTGTGAAGACAAAAGTTAAGACTTCATATGCTTTTGATGTGTTAATGAGTAGGATCTTTTCGATCGAATAGTTCAGCAACAAAGTAGGATGAGAAGAAATGTTTTGAACTTGTCATCTTCTTTGGATGTACTGATAGGTAGTACCTTTTGCATTCAGCTAATGGCTCTTTGATTTGGTAAAAATCTATTTGTTGTACACAAAAGTTGATTGTACATTTGTGGTTCTTGAAGTGGTAGAAGCTCTTTCGGCCACATCATTTTGGGAGTTGCTAAAACATTGTTAATGATGGTCTTTCTAGGCTTAACAGGTGATACATTTAGTATAAGATAATGAGGAGGGCCATATCTCCACGTACTTTTTGGAATTTTGAGTTGCTAGATAATATGACCGTAATTTCTTTTCCCATTAGTGGTGCATTGCTGGACCCATGCCCTTTACACTTTGTCCGGTGTGTGCAGTATGTGCCATCATTACATAATTAAGGCACTGCAATCATTTTGGCTGTTTAATTATCTTGTATTCCTTCTCTGGCACTCTACATCCTACAGTTTCTACAAATTAGTGTAATGATCCACCCCCGACTTAACTCTAACAGAATGCGACACTCGATGATTTAGGTGATTATTATACTGCTGTAATCTTGGTCTTACAGTTTTGATGTTTGATAAATGCTTGATGTTGTTATGAACACAATTGTGCTTATCTTAATGTTTTGCGTTGGGAAGTATGAGTTGGGCATTTTTGTAACTTGTGTACCATCAGAACGTCGTTAGGGATGGAACTACTGGAATCTTACTGTTTTTGCTGCCTATACTTGATATTTTTGAATAATAGTTACTTATACTTGAAACTTTTCTATGGCTCTTTCCTCAATTTCCTCTACTTCTGTTAGTGGTATCCATTTGACCATCACCTCACTATTGTTCTTTAACTTCAGTTGTATCTTATATCTTATTAAGAAATCAATTTACTGTTACATGCTATTTACCTACTGAATAGCTGGCCATTAAGCTCTTGCATTTTATAATTTTGTTTCCCTTTTTCATTTCCTTTTATTTTCCAGTTTCCTCTTTTTTTCACTTCTACATAACACTGAACTGTTTGAACTCAAATTGTTTATATAAAGTACTTCAAGTAGTTATCTTCATACCACCCCATTCGTTAACATTCTTAGGGCACTTTTTAACACCACTATACAGGGTTAATATATCATTCACACACAGCCACATTTAACTTTCAAATTGCATAAACCCCGAGTCATCATACCTGTTAGCAAAGACACACCTTAGTTTTGTTATTTTTGTGAAGTCTGCTTTTTTGTTTTTTTGTTGTCCATGTCACCCTCTGTTTTTTCTAGGGCATAGCTTTAGAATCTTTATGACTCGACTCATATATTAGTTACATATTGAGTCATAAACCACATATAACTTTCAAATATGTCATTTATGCACGGTCACTTTTAACTTTCAAATTGCATAAATAATCTAAGTTCCATACCAGTTACCAAAGTCACACCTATTGTTTGTTTTCTGTGAAATCTCTGCTTATTGTATTGACCATGTCGCCCCCTGGTTTTCTGGCACATTGCTTTTGAAACGTTATGATTCAAATCATATTAGTTACATATTGAGACAATGATTTTCAACTTATCTATATAATGTTAAATGATCGTATGCCTGATCCCATATTTGGTTATCACTATTGCTGTCACACCCTCCTCATCATCTCTTTTTTCCTACTGTCATCACCACTCCTGCTGCTGTCTCATTCCTCATGGTGACTTAAAATAATCCAGAAAAAACATCTCTTAGAGTGAGTGTAGCAGCCGAGATTGACACCTAGGTTCACCCTGATACCTTCAATGCTTGAAGTAGCTTCTGGCTAAATGTGAATAATGCTATAAATTGAAAGGTCAGAAGAGACATTTATGTTGGGTGATTCGTTGTCCTATGCACACAATATGTAGGATCAAAATATTTTTCTTATGGATTGGAATATACTGGTATGCTACCTTTGTTTCTAATGTTTGGTACAGGATGAAAGTATTTTTCTTAACAGTAGCCAAATTTTGGATAAATTTGCAGATACTTGCAAGGTAATTACCTGGGTGGACTTATTCCCAGTGAGTTGGGAAATCTGACAGTGCTTCAGCATCTGTAAGTTGGCTTCAATGTTTCATTTTGTGCTTGCTATTTTCTTCTCCCTTTTCCATCTTCTTTTTTGTATGACAATCAATTAGATATATTGCCTCCTATGAAAATTTTAAGCTGAAAACATCAGTTTAGTGTAGGATAGACTGGATAGTTGCTTCTGTTTACTAGCCCTTCCATTAATAGTAATTTAGGTTACTATCTTCCTCTTATCTTGAGGTACAGTGAAGCATAGGTAAATGGAACTCTATGCCTCATTGAGACTGTTTGAAGTCCTTGAGAATGCATACTGAGCAATGTCGAACCTCATGTAGTCTTCTTGGATATCTCTTGAGGATCGATGTTAGGTGGTTGAGGTAGTTATTTCTGTACAAAGCTGGATTTAGATGTATGCTTTTGCTCTCCAGTTTGAAGCTTTTGTTTTTTCTTCTGCTCTTAACATTTTTAGGACAGTCATTCATCTATTTCAGATTATGGAACATCTCATTTTATTGTTTTCTTTGTTCCTTTTCTTTTTAGGTTTGTTTTGTGTCTATGCCATATTAGTTGCTGATGTCATCCATTACCGCATCAGGGCATCTAATAAAGAAATCTAACAGTTGCAACTGGAATGGTAGATTGAGATTTTAGAGAACCATTATGAGCCTTTGAGAGCAATATGTAACATCTGGTAGGTTGCTATAGGAAATATAAATATGTACGGAAAGATAAAGATATATACTCGATGCCTTTCAGAGACCTCTTTAAAAATTTATAGGATTCAACAAGATTTAGGAATACTATATGTTTTCAAATATTTGTTGCTCTCTTTTTCTTCTTTTTCTCTTTCTATTCTTTCTGATTTTTCTTTAGGAAGCTCTTGTTAGTTTGGGGAATTATTATCATGCTTGTTAATATGTAAGGAACCTGGCAAGCAAAATTATCTTCCAACCATTTTTGGTTCCTCCTTGGTGTGCAGTCTGATGTGCTGATGCACAAAAACATCTCATTATCATCATGATCTTTTCCCACCAGGTGGGGTCGACCGCACGTGTCCAGTGGACACGAGCACGAGATATCCGACAAAAATAGTGCCCTGGCTGTCGGCTACCTAACACGCACTACTCTAATCTAACTAGAATGCACAAAAATATGTGTACATATATAATTGCATGGGCAGATGCTGATTGTTTGCATGCTTCTAATACATAAGTTACTTTTACTGCTTTAACAGTGATATTTCCAGCAACAGTCTTAGTGGATCTATTCCTCCATCATTGGAACGCTTAAACAAGCTTATTACCTTGTAAGTGGTCAGAATAATAAATATTCCAAAACCTGCATTCAAAAATTCTCCACATTTTAACAAAGTCTGATCATTAGTATGCTTCTCTTTCAATGTGTTGAAGCAACGTGTCTACAAATTTCCTTGTTGGACCAATACCATCTGATGGAGTGCTCGTCAACTTTGCGCAGAACTGGTAAGTTTGATATCCAATTTTGGCTTTGTGTTTATATTTTCCGGTTAATGACCATATCCATGTTTCCTAATCATAGTTATAAAGTTTTATGGCGTATATCTCTGTTCTCATCATTGATTAAATCTCCAAATGATCTAGTTGGACCTTCCTCCATGATTTTGTTGGAACTTCATGACGTAGAATTGCCCATGCAGCTTTTGTTGAATTTGATAAGGGATACAACTGACCACGCAATTGCTGCTTTTGCACTTCAATGATCCTTATTATATTTGCATTTATCTGCTACACATTATTGATGAAATTTTCAGTACTAGATGTGACTGGACTTTCTTGAATTTCTATTATGCCTACATGCCTCAAAAGCTGAGGGCAGAGAAGCTGTAGTTTCTAAATAAATAAATGAAAAGGGAAGAGTTTGTGGAGGAAACGGAGTTGTGAACTCAGGATTCATACAGGAGTGTACCAAATGGTGAACTGTCTGGTCAAAACTAGATTTTGTTATGGTCATAGTATTTGTAATAACAGGATTAGAAGGAACTCCTCAGCATCATTTTTCCTGCTACTGTTATAGGTGTCTTCTGCTTCTGAAGTTTCACTGCCTAAGGTGCCACACCATACCAAGAAACTTTTTGACTCTATTTCTGTTTGGGTGAGTGACGCAAGTGGGTATTTCACTCTTTAGGTTTCTTTGTCTGAGCTGCTGCCATCAAATTGACTAGTTAGTAATCAGGTTAGTGTTTTGCTAGATGAGTTTTTTTTGGCTCGCCTGAGGGAAATTACCAATGCTTGGATACACGGGGAAGAGCTTATTGATTTGTGCCAGGTCTTCTTGGACAACTACCATCTTTGAAATTCTTTGACAGTGAGTTCTTCTAAACTAGGAGGAGTCGGTGGAAGCAAGCCAAACATATGAATATCTCAGGAATCATTTCAAGAATTCGCTTCTGCTTTATTTGCTGTTTTACCTTTTGCTTAACGGATGGTTCTGGAATATCTTCATTTAAAATCATTTGCTTATAGGATCTGGCTTTCTGCCATTACCACATTTGCTTATGATGTGAATTGAATATGGTTCTCCAAGTTGGTTGAACCTGTCCCACTTCTGTAATTTTGTTCTTCCCTCTTCCCTCTTCCCTCTTCCCTCTTCCCTCTTCCCGCTTCCCTCTTCCCTCTTCCCTTCTTCCTCTTCTCATCACCGTCTTTCTCTTTTCCTCCTGTTCCTATGTACAGCTTTATTGGTAACAAACAGTTGTGTGGCAAGCAAATAGATACGGAATGCAAAGATGGCAATGGTGGAGGTGGGACAAATTTCAGTTCTTCTAATCCTGGTAATTATCTGGCCTGCAGTCGGTCCATGTGCCTTTTATGTAAATGCTCTGAAGAGTTTCTAGGAGATCACAATTTTTCACATTTAAGAAACTCCAATGCTGCTATAGTTCGGAGCAGTAGGTGGTCTAGACCAAGATCCTGTTTTAGTTGTTTAAGTTTTGTTTTTAAGAAATGTTTGAAAGCATTTTACTGCTGTTTGCCTTCTTCCATCCTCCTGTGAACCTAAAAATATTTTGCATTTAACAATTCGTAGCACCAAGCGAAAATCAGAAGAAGAAGTATTCTGGCCGGCTTCTGATCAGTGCATCAGCTACTGTTGGTGCATTACTTCTAGTGGCTCTGATGTGTTTTTGGGGATGCTTTTTGTACAAGAAACTTGGTAAACATGATGGAAGAAGCCTTGCAATGGATGTTAGTGGAGGTGATTGCTATTTTATTCATGGTGTAAGAATTTAGTGGTTTATCTCATGAATTTCTTGATTTAGCATGTAATTATGATATTTTTTTTATCACTGCAGGTGCATCAATTGTTATGTTCCATGGAGACCTGCCTTACTCTACGAAAGACATAATTAAGAAATTGGAAACCTTGGATGACGAGCACATTATTGGTGCTGGTGGCTTTGGAACTGTCTACAAGCTAGCAATGGATGATGGGAATATCTTTGCACTGAAAAGGATTATAAAGTTAAATAATGGTTTTGACCGCTGTTTCGAGAGAGAGCTTGAAATTCTTGGGAGCATCAAGCATCGTCATTTAGTTAATCTAAGAGGATATTGCAATTCACCACTGTCAAAATTGTTAATCTACGATTTTTTACCTGGTGGTAGCTTGGATGCAGCGCTTCATGGTGAGCTCAGTGCTTAGTTCCTTTTACTATTCTTCAGTACCATGATATCCAATTTAGCAAATTTCTTTGGGTGGCTCGTTTTTTTTTTGATAAAACGGTAGTATACTACCGTTTCACCATTTACGGTATAAAATCCGGGCACACCCTCTAATAGGGGTGTGCCAGAAGCATGTCTCTCAATTTATCATATTCTGCATATGATCATTTTGATTTTAATAGCGTGTTTTTATCAATTTTTATTATTTTTCATCTATTTCCATTATAATCAAGTTTTCTATTGATTTCAAGTGGAAATGAATTTCATCTTTTTTCCATTCTTGTTAATGATTTGCCCTTACTCATTGTCTCATACAGTAAGTACATGAACATGAAGATATAAGCATAGCCATTGTTCCACTTTTGTGATTTTCTTGTAGTCTCCTTTTTCCTGTTGGTGTTGTCCACTTTACATGTTAAATTTTCTCAATCGTCTTGCCCAATATCAAGGGCTTATTATCTTTGAGCTGCCACTTTTCTTTTCTTTCTTCTCAAACCTTACTGTTATTGCCATCTTTGCCTCTTGTTGTAATCTCAGCCTTCCAAGGTTACCAAAATATAGGTGTGCAATGCGTACGTTATACCACCTCACGCAATGAAAGCAACCAAAACAACTTGAGAATCCACAATATATCAAATAACGGCAAATACGGCAAAAATAGGAATAGGAGCAATCAAGAACTGATAACAAGGACAATAGTGAGGCAAATCTACTAATCCAAGAGCGTTTATAATATTAGGGCACAAATCAAAAAGCCCCAAATGACAAAAGGAATAATCTTTTAAACAAACCCTAATAACAAGAACGCTCAAGGGAACCAAAGAAGGGAGTACCAAACCGGAGAACAATCACGATCAACACGTGCAAACGGACCTCCCGTAATCTCCCCTCAAGCCTTCGGATCTCCTCAAAACCCCTCTGGTGTGCTCCTCAAAATCGCCAAAATGTCTCTCCAAAACCTTAGTGCGCAGAAAATAACAAAATAGGCTATTTATAAACCTCGAGCCAACAGGCAACCCAACAGGCAACAGGCCTGCCTGTTTGGACGTCACCCGTTCTCGCTCAAGTAGGAAACAGGCGATCAACCCGTCTATCATGCCCCTTGTCACCAACAACGGGCTGACTCTCAGCGACGCATCAGGCGACCAACCCACTTGTTGGTCCGCCTGTCATAGTATGCAGCAAACCGAAACTGCAAACACGCAGGGAATGGAAGTCACAACATCACACCTCTGAAGTCCTAAGTTATGATAGTTATCCCACGGGTGTCTCTTAGGGTTTGGGGCTGTGGTTATTAGATCTTCAAGGGACTAATGTTAGGATAAGCATGAGAATGACAGCATAAGCTGGGGTAATATTTGTTGCGTACAAGAAATGCTCACTGAGGCTGCATGATGATGTTGTATCTTTCATTTCCTACCTGAAGTTATATGTCGAGAATTACTGTTCATTGCCCCGATTTATATGGTGAATGTGCATAATTTCTGTGGCATTGCTGCTCTTGCTGTTTCTATTTGTTTGGTCTCCTTTTCCAACAGTTCCCTGACAATAATGTTTGAAACTTGATATTACCAGAGAAAATTTCTAGCCAATTATTTGAGGATTTTCTTCAAGTTTCTTAGTGTCCTATGTATACAATTTTTTTTTGTTTATGTGATACAGTGTTCATTTTCAAGTGACGTCTTTTTCTGCCATACCTTCAACTCTCCTAGTTATGTGTAAAGTTCTACATGGTTAATCACATGTAATTGTGATATGGCTTCTGCAGAAAGATCTGAGCAACTAGATTGGGATGCACGTTTGAATATTATATTTGGAGCTGCAAAGGGGCTAGCTTACCTGCATCATGATTGTTCTCCTCGCATTATACACCGTGATATAAAGTCAAGCAACATATTGCTTGATGGAAATTTGGAGGCTCGTGTTTCTGATTTTGGGCTTGCAAAATTGTTAGAAGATGAGGAATCACACATCACCACGATTGTTGCTGGAACTTTTGGTTATCTTGCACCAGGTGAGTAAAGCCAAAATGTGTTTTGTCAGTCATCCTGAGGTCGGCTATTTCAAAAATTTTGTTTTTAAAAAAGTCTAGGTGTCAGCCACTTTTCTGAGTTTGCTTGTATGTCTCACACATGATCCTTTTTGTTGATGAGCTATCAAAAATCTCAAGTTAACTTCTTATTTTCCGACAGAGTACATGCAAAGTGGCAGAGCAACAGAAAAAACTGATGTTTACAGTTTTGGGGTCCTTGTGCTCGAAGTATTAAGTGGAAAACGTCCAACAGATGCATCATACATCGAGAAGGGTGTGAACATTGTTGGCTGGGTATGTATTGGTCTTTGAGAAGTACAACCTTTTTTTGGCTTCTCCTGTCATGATAGAACTGAAACAAAAAAGTAATGCATAAACTTATTTGGCTTCAAACTCCGGGTGCATGTACTGTCTGAAATGCTCCCTGATTCAGGTAACCAAGAACCCTTTGGGTAATTTGTTATTGAGATATAACTTGGATGGACTGCCTCATCAAGATTGAATAATTAGTTATCTTGACAAAAAAAAAAAAAGGTTGTTAGACTGTTGCTATCTTCTGAGAGACCCCTGTTTGCATGCTATTGTCCTAGCGCTTAATCAATTTTTCCTTCTAATGACTAGGACTCTGAAATTATCCGTGGGAAGTTTCCTGTACAAAGTAGGAGCAAAATAGAGTGGGAAAGTGTCTGCCAGTACTTCAATTTCATTTATGTTTTACTGATTCAAGAGTCTCTCTTGAAACTAAAGATAATTGGAGAACCCACCACTTGAGTCCGAAGTAGATTTTGAAGTCAGTTGCAGCCTTCAAAATGTACTTCAATTTCATTTATGTTTTACTGATTCAAGAATCTCTCTTGAAACTAAACATAATTGGAGATCCCACCACTTGAGCCCGAAGTAGATTTTGAAGTTAGTTGCAGCCTTCTTCACATTGGTGAAAAACATTGTTGTGTTTAGATCTAGGAAAATATTGAGAGGAAAAAAGATGGCGAGAAAAAAAAATGCTATCTCATTTTGGATTATGGCCAAGAAAAATTGTGATAGTTTTCTCCTTACATCTCTATGTTGAGCAACTTTCTCTTGGCATAGTTGTTCGGAAGGAACCAACTTCTGATTGCATCATTATATTGGCCCACAAAGGTTTAGTTTTTCAAGTTGTTGGCCAATTTATCATTGGTACATATTCTCGTTGCCTTTGTTTATGTTCATTTTAGTTCATGTTTTCTCGGAGGGCTCTTTGGTGTTTGACTAGACTAGAAGCATTTTGCAAAAAGTAACATTTCCCACCTGAAATTGAACCTTTATGGCCATTAATTGTCAGTTTAACATTTCCCTCCTGTTAAGTTTGTCTTCGGAAGCGACATTGTTAATATATTGATTGTCTATGCGCCGCAAGTTGGTCTCCTTGAGAAAGAGAAAAATCAGTTTTGGGAGGATTTAGAGGAGGTGGTTCAGGGGATCGGATTGCAGGAGAAGATTTTTATGGGAGGTGATCTGAATGGGCATGTTGGGAAGGATTGTAGAGGCTTTGATTGGATCAATAGAGGTTTTGGGTTCAGGAGTAGAAATGAGGCGGGCTAGTCGATCTTAGAGTTTGCACGATCTTTTGACTTAATATTGCCTAACACGTGCTTTTAGAAGAGGAAGGAGTGCCTTATCACTTTTAAAGGCGGTAGTAATGCTAGTCAGATCTATTACTTTCTTACCAGGAATGTGAATCTGTTGGGATGTAAGGATTGTAAAATTATCCTGGACGAATGTGTACTCACACAACACTGGCTTCTGGTGATGGATGTGAGCTTCAAGAGTTGGAAAGAAACAAAGTTGTGTCCCATAAGGATAGGAGGATTCGATGGTGGCAGTTAAAAGGGGACAAAGCTTTGGATTTCAGAAGGAAGATGCTGGACGCAGACTTATGACACGTAAATGATGAGGAGACTACTAGTTTGGCTTGGAACCATATTGTCAAAAACAAGAGTTCTTGAGATCGAGAACAGTGCTTTTAGTATCTCCCCCCCATTCCTCCTATGACAATTGAGAGGGTCGTTAAAGAAGTTCTCAGTGAATCTTGAAGGGGGAGAGTTGACCTTGAGGAGGGCTGATGGTGGGGGCATGAAGTTCAAGAGACTACTAAGTTGAAAAAAGAGAAGTTCAAGGCATGACAATTAAGTAGGGTAGACGCAGATCGTACGAAATATGAAGTGGCTAAAAAGAAGGCTCGGACTACCGTGGCGGTGACAAAGTTGTAGTGATCCCGATGAAATGGGAAATCACTACTGTGGAAATGGTGGAAAAGGGTGTGAAATGTGAGATTGAGATAAATGGGTTTGGTGGATTTGAGGAAGAACAGTGAAATGGGTGTGAAAAAATGGGTATGAATGAGATTTGGGGCAATAGGGGAATGATATGGGAATCAGGAGCAAGCTCAACTGATTGTGAATCGATGGAATCGAGAATCAAAGAGGAGCTAGTCTCAATTCAATAATTCAACGATGAAGGAGCTAATCTCAACTTCTGAATAAAAAGAGAGTTTGTCTCAACCTTCTCTGCTATGCTATATCATCCTTTGCAATATCAGGTTTTGATAAATTTTGGCAAAAGATAATTAACCATTACAGCCATGGCCTGTTTATAGGCTAAAACAAGGAAATAAAGAAAATAAAGGAAAATGCAAGTGATCCCATTTGTACAAGGAATAATCAAGAAATCATCACAAATTCCTTACAAACTCTGCCACGTAGCAAGTGTACCCAAAATCTAGAATAATCAGCTGACAATGCGCCGTCCGTGGAGAATGAGAAGGTCTGCTGATGACTGACACACCTGGCTATAAGGCTGCCATGCTACCATGTTGTCTATGCACAGTCAGACCCTGTCTGGGGAGGAAAATATGAAAGTGTCTTCTGTTGGGTCGCCGTTTGGTAACAAGCAATCACCGTCTAAGCTCAACCAATTATCAGCATCCCCGTCTAGACTTGGTGGTAGCGACCCGTCTAAGTAGGAGTGGTGAGGTGTCGTCTTCAATCTAAGAACCAGGTGTCGTCTATGCTTATTAAAGGAGTTGTTGTCTGGTACTAGCTACCAGTTAGACGGGACCTTGTCTGGATTACTACAACTCCCCACCCCTTCAAACGTTCCTTGTCCTCAAGGAACAAAATTGGAAAATTGTTTTAAAATGAAAGCTTCATCTACCTAGGTAGCCGACTCAGGGGCTAAGTTGGACCATTCAATGAGTAACTAATCCACTTCTTTCTTCTTCCTCAAAATTGTTCTGCTGTCTAAGATGGTGATCGGCTCCACTTCCAACTGGTTGTCTGACCCAACCATTGGTGATAATGGAGGAGTCGGAGCTTCCCCAGAACTTTTCTTCAGTAAGGAAACGTGGAAAGTTAGGTGCACCAATGAGTCATTAGGCAATGTTAGACGATAGGCTACAGCTAAGATTTTTTTCTTCTAGAGGAAATGGCCCAAAATACCTCGGTGATAACTTAAGATTCTTTCTCAGGGCAATACTGGATTGTCGATAGGGTTGAAGCTTCAAATACACCATCTCACCCACATTGAATTCTTTCTCCGTCCGTTTTTGGGTCGTATACTTCTCATTTCTCTGTTGTGTCAATCTCAAATTGATCTTGAGTTGCTTCGCCAGTCTTCGTCTTTCCTCCATTAGTTCTTGTAAGGTCACGACTGGGGTCTCCACTGTCTCCATATCCAGTTGGGGTGGTTCTTTGTCGTACAGGGCTTGGAAGGGAGATGTCTTGAGGCCACTGTCATATAGTGAGTGTTGAATCACCATTCGGCCATAACCAAATGCCTGGCCCACTTCTTTGGAGCAGAAGAAGTCATACACCTCAAATAATCTTCCAAGCACCTATTAATCCTCTTCGTCTGTCCATCTGATTGAGGGTGGTAGGCGGAGCTGAGATATAGCTTAGTATCGACTAGCTTGAATAACTTTTGCCAGAAGGTTGAAGTGAAGATCTTGTCTCTATCTGATACAATTGACTTAGGGTACCCATGTAGCATGAAGACGTTGTCAAAGAACGCTTGTGCAACTTGTCCAGCAGTGTCTGGGTGTTTAAGGGCCATGAAGTAAGAAAATTTTGTGAACCGATCAACGACCACTAAGATTAACGTCTTTCCCTCTGAGGTGGGTATTCCCTCAATG
>JAOWBR010028873.1:0-25846 GCA_028571145.1 Dionaea muscipula
AAAATATTTTAAACGGTGACAGTTGCATTAATATCATACACAACTCATACTTATACAAATAATTAATTTAAAATAATGAAATAAAACATGCCACAAAATCGAAAGAAGTGCTAAGCACTCAATCATCTCCCATGAACATATTTAAATCTCATTATAAAAATCAATTATTTTATAAGCCAGCATGCATATTATAGGTGAGCCATTTTAGTCTACCAACCTAATTAACATGCATTAATTCTTTGCCTAACATATATCAAGCATTCTCATATGCGATATAATGAAATATGATATGGCTTCAACCAAAATATTTAGGAGCTATAAAATATTAAATATTAGGCAAAGTAATATTTTGTAGCTTTAGCGTATTAGAATAAGAAGGAAAAAACTAACACTGCTAAATAAATTTCAACGCAAAATACATCCCATAAGTTACAACTTAGTCTAGTTGAATTAGGACAACTTTTCATTGATTTGAACCCAAGTTCGACTCCCCTAACCTTTCCCTTTTTTTATGATTAATTGCCTATTTGATAAGCTTGTCTTGGGCTTAGTCCACATGTGTTGCTTTGGGCCTTGTGAAACAAGTAGAGCCCAACCCATTTTTATTTTTATTTTTTAAAAAAAATAAACAAACAACAAATCACAGCCATTGATTCTTATGCACTAGATTTCAGCAGTTGATTATTAATCTATTCTCAACCGCCTCTTCTTTTCAATCATCATTTATCCACATTCACCTCACCATTTTTCACCCAACTGCTTCTCTCAACTGGCCGAATTCTTTCCTAGCTGGGAACCAAAACAAACCCCTCAAACTAGGAGAGTTAAGGAATACAATGTATATATTCAGTTCATTCTAAGCCAGAGGCGAGAAGCACAAACCAAGATCTCATGAGGTTGAGGGTTGTTCATCCTCTGTGGCAACGTATCGTCGAATCGGGGTTTTATTTCGAGGTCTAGGGTTTGCTTCTTCAATTAGGCATGGAGATAGAGAACGGTGAGATGATTTCTTTTGATTTGAATAAAGACTTCATCTTTTCAATTTTCAATATGGTATATTTTCTACTGGGCATGCAAATCGGTAAGATTTGGCACAATTTCTCTTTGATTGTACATAAAAATGTCAATCGTAAAATTGTATACCCAATTTTACGGAACCTCACTCGCAGGCATGATTCAAGCATATCAAGGTATTTCTGGTATTCCAGCGAAAGAGGAAAAAACAGAGAAAGATGTCCCGTGATAGCATGCAATTGCAGGCGAAACTTTCAATTGCATACTTATGTCATTAAATATAACTTCAACATGTGTTGTATTGTGAAGTTATTTTGTTCTGAACATGCAACCCAATTTATCGCATCATGGATACAAATTCCATTAGCATGCTATTTGATTGGCAGACACAATTTTGTTGGTAGATTAATTCACACGAATCCGGTTTTAATGGCTCTGATACCAATGTTGGTATTTTCTATGTCATCCAAGTTACTCTAAACATAGAAATACCTAGAATTCACGAGGTGTATATATATTTATATAAGAAATGAGCAGCGGATATATGGATCGTCAAGAACCGGATCACGTGTGTTATGTATCGTCTCCACGGTAGACCCGACAACTAGTGTCAAAGCAACAATCCACAATGCAAATACTCCTTGAGTAGAATGTGTTTGTTAGTTTTGTAATCAATCTGATGATTAACTAAACATGTGGGAAGGGAAAACAGATTTATATCTGTCTCCCATGGTAGTTGGGGCGGTTACATAACCGTTAGCGGTTATGTAACCGCCAGACACACCCAACCACTAGCGGTTGTGTCTGTTGGATCAACTCGGTCCGCCCAACTATTCGGGTCGCCATAATATGGGCGCCCCGATAATTATAAAGCTATATCTTATAACATGCTTCAACCCGTGTGATTAGTGATCCCCTCCTGTTTTACCCGGCCACCTCCGCGTTGCGGATTAAGGTGGTCGGCCATTTGACATATGTCTGATTTGGGTCACTAATCACACTTAGCCAATTTTAGTCTTATTGTTTCTGTTATAGTATCCCACTAGACTATTTTCTAACCCGAGTACATCCCCCAATTGAACAATTTAGCGCAGATGAGCAGGTTGAGAGCTAGTAGGATGACCGTCGAGACGGGGTGCATCTCTTAGGCTTCATTTTTTGTTTATATGCATCATTTTTGGTTGTATATCCAAAGTGTATTTTTGAGACACTTGAAACATTAGAATTTTGGCCTGTTGAGATGACTTAGATCATAGATTGTGATTGTATTCCTCATGTGGGTTTTTGACCACCTTTTCCCTTATGTGGGTCTTGATATGTTTCCCCGATGTGGGTTTTGGATTGATGCTTTCCCTGTAGCGGGTCTAGACATTTCTTCTGCATGATTAATGTTTGCTCTGATTATTGTGATTGTGATTTGAAGTTTTCCATGATTTGGGTCTGGCACTCTAGGCTTACGTGGCACGTGGGTGGCCCCACGGGTCACGTGCCAATCGCACCCGGGAGGGGGTGTGACACCAAGTTTTATAAAAAATAGATAATAGCAATAAATACATCATGTATTTATGGTAGACCAGATGGATGTTGCAAGAGCTTGTATCCACTTTGTTTGGGTTCGAATCCCTTTTCCACCATTTATTTACAAGCATTTTAATTTCACATCTGGACTCACCTGGGCACCTTGATTGGAACTGGTACCTCGACTGAACCTGCTCCCTCAACTGAACCTGCTCCCTCAACTGAACCCACCTTGACTGGAACTGCTCCCACCTCGACTAGAGGTGCTTCTCTTATAGGCATTTTCCTCTAAAGAAACCAAGGCCACTTTTGGGTGTCACAACGTCCTTGGAAGGGCTAGGATGGTTACCTCTTGATGGTATATGTTTGCGGGTGCCATATCGGGATGTATATCAAGTTGGCGTTATTGGAATATCCTAGCTGAGTGATATTTATATGGCATGATTTGTTACATCCATTATCGATTCCTGTTTATGGATTTAGAGAGAGCTTTCTCTTGGGTTATCAAATGTTGCGACATCTTGGTTTACGGACCTTTTGTTGACTCATGTGTTTTATATGATTTCAGATTTACGGGTCCTATGTGACTCATGGTATTTATATGTTGGGATTTCATTGAGATTTATGATGGTTTTCGGATATTATGACTTTTCGTGTTTATGGGCGGTGTACGACTCATGTTGTTTATATGACTTTGAAATGTTTTCAAGACATGACCTATGTCTCTTTTATCGGGTGCATTCTTGTAGTTGCTCCTCTTCTCATGAAGGATTTTAGCATAATTTGAGATGCATGGTTTTAAGACTTTCATGTTTCATTCTGTCCTTCGATTATGTCATCTGTTTTTTTTTTTTTTTTGTGTCTGTTTCATCTCACCAGCTAGTGATGGCTAATGGATATTACCTCTGCTTGTTTTTGCAGGAGGTACTTAGCTTGTTTGAGATGGATGTTGCGGACAAACGATGTTGTCTCTAGGATGTTTTCTTTTGGTTTTGCTTCCACTGTTGTCTGCTCTTCGATTTCTTTATCCGAGGATAGACTTAATCTTTTTGTTCACACCTTGGGATGTTGTTGTATACAACCACAAGGTTGCTTATTTTTTCAATTGTGGGATTTATTTTATATTTTAGTCATTTTTGATGACTTGGAGTTATCCACCCTTTAAGGTTGATGGTTTTATCTTATTTGTTGTGATCCCAAAGGCTTCGATGACCCGTGGATTGCTCCACGGGTTGTCGCCGGTTTCACCCGAATTAAGGTGTTACACTTGTGGTGCGTTGACTAGTATGCTTCGGGTGCAACTGTCCTACCATATCTCTATTGTACCCTTGAGACAGCTTCAAGAGCGTATACTGTACGGATATTTGACTGCATGACCCAGTTGTAGGTTTCAATTTCAAATTGATCATAGAGCCTTGTAAATACCTATTTTAGCCATGCGTGACATTGTCTTAATATTAATTGTACTATCAAATTTATTTTATTAGACATGGATCTATGAATACTTTCCCGAGTTCCAACTCATTATGATGTCGGGTTAGACGGACGACATGCTGCATGCGTCTCAGTGGCATACATCATTCACGTCGAGGACATCTAGTACAACACCGTGGGCCTACAGACGCAGACTTGACCAAATGGATGTCGTCGTGGTTAGCTTTCACGTTTCCTTTATACATGCAAGTTATATGTTTGTTATACGTTTCAATTCTCATAACTTCCCTTATTTTTAAATCTAGGTTGATCAGGTTCACTGGACACCGTTCGGGAGAGTTCCTCATCAGCATGTACTCATCACGTTATTCACCGACATCATCCACTGTAGGACTAGTATCGAGCCTTCTATGTCAGATTGTGTAATGCGACAGTTTGGGTTCGTTCAGGTCATACCCTCTTAGCCATTTGTACCAAAGATCGTCTGTAGAGAGTAAAACCTTATGAAGTACAAGTGTGTGCACGATCTGATTATGCGGTTTTGGCGTACAACGGAAGACCATCTCATGCAGCCAAGCGACAAGGGATCATTCCCGACACAGTATGGAGGCCAGATCTCGATTTCTTATAGGTTATAGTTTGAGTCTCAGACACATCTTCGGGTCTCTCCCCATGCAATGGGTGACGAGAAGGATGCAGCCGCTTCGAGACCGTTGCCACATGCGGCGGTAAGTACAAAAAAAAAATATATATATATATACATTTTAACTAAAATTTAATAAATTGAACAAAAAAAAACACATTTTTGACTTAAATTTTTTTTAAAAAAATACATGATGTCGACGACGGTCAGCGGCGCTACTGGAGTGTCGGTTGTCAAGCACGAGCCCAGCCTACACCCTTACGCCGACCGCTGATCGAAGGAGCCGACACCCCCTGTCGGACAGTTGGTCGCCGACGAAGGACACCCCTTGTACCGTTTTTTCAAATGCATTTTAAGCGATTTTTTTTGGAAAAAACTGAAATTCTACCTGATAATACATAGCTTTGTTAGAAAAATCATTAGTTTTGCTTTTGAAATAATCCGCTTCGTAAGAAAAATCGTCCGTTATTCGTTTCAAAGAGAAATAAATTGCAACGTTGATATTAAGAGATAGAAATATATGAAGGATAATAAGAAGAGAAAATTGACGAAAAATATTAAAAAATATGTTGCGTTTAAATAGTTATAGAAGAGATAAAGACATTTTGTAAACATTAAAAAGGTTAGGGACATTTTTGAAATTTTTTAAAAAAACGCGCTACGTTTAACTAAAAGACTGCATTATGTTTAGATTTACATCAATACTGGAAAAAATTTTGAAAAAAAAACTTGCACTTTGACCATTTTATTATAAAGAACCCCAAATTGAATTTTCTTTTTTAAAAAAAATCCTATACTTTGATTGTTATCATTTAGGCCCCCGCGTTAAAAATAAACTAACACCGTTAGATTTTTTAATTATTTTATATTAATATTTCATTATTTTTATTATTTTTAATTCAATACACTTCTAAAAAAATTTTAAAAAATAAAAATCTGGAAAAATCCGAAAAAATCTGAATAAAATCCCAAAAAAATTCGTCAAAATCCGAAAAAATTTAAAAAATCCGAAAAAAATAAAAAAAATTGGAAAAAATTGGGAAATTTTTTGAAAAAAGAATTGACATAAGACCAATCGGACCCCCCGGACGCCTCGGACCCCCAAAATTCCATGGAACCAATCGGACAGACTACCTTGACATCCCCCGGAACTAGAGACCTCCCCCCAAGACTTCGAACAGGACCCCAAGACCCTTAGACCACCTTGGGACTCATCGGACCTCGGGACCTTTGAGACCCTCGAGAGCCCTCGAGATCTTCAGGGACCTCGTAGACCGCCCAGTAACCATGGGACCCCTAGATCCCAATCGATGACCTCGGAACTCGGGAAGCCTCGACCAAAACATGTGACACTCATGACACCGACCCCAGACCAAACCCTCCAAACCTATTGTTTTTTTTTTTTGAATTTTTCGGATTTTGTAGTAAATTTTTTGATTTTTTCTAGATTTTTTTTTGGATTTTTAATTTTTTTTAATATTTTTTAAAAGTGTGTTGAATAAAAAATTAAAAAATAATGAAATAATAATAATAAGTAAAACATCTAAAGGTGTTAGTTTATTTTTAACGGTGGAGCCTAAATGATAATTATTATAAAAATTCAGATGAGTTAAATTTGAAAAAGGTCAAAATACAAGATTTTTTTATTTTAATTTTCTCTTATGGTTTGCTCATGGAGATTACTTTAGGCTCATCTTTGAGGTGTGCATACATTTTTTTGTTTTTTATAAAACGATAGTATATTACTGTTTATCAATATACTATCTTTTTTATATGATATAATATTATATTATCGCTTTATTTTGATAAAAAAATAATATATTATCATTTTACTAACAAATAGTTCGAGGAGCGTGTGATGTGTCCAAAGTTGATGCCTTTGCTCATACTCATTATTAACCAAGGGTCCCTTTAGTCAACGCTTGACAACGCCCCGCTTCTCTCGGCTTGATTTTTCTAAAAGACAAATTAACTAACGCGATCAAATCTCTTGCTTGCTCTTCTCAAGCTCATGGGTAACTGCAATGGTCTACCCTCCTCCGTATTATCCCGTCCAAACCCCACCGCCGCCGACACCACCTCCTCTGCCGCCGACGATTCCGCCGCGGCCACCATCATCGTACTCCCTTCTCATCCTGATCCACCTCCATCCACCTCCAGCAATGAAGCCTCCAACCACTCCTCTCATTCACGTCCACCTTCCTCCGCCAGCAACGGCCGCGTCCTAGGCCGTCCGATGGTCGATGTTCGATCGAGCTATATCTTCGGCCGTGAGCTAGGCCGTGGCCAGTTCGGAATCACCTACCTCGTCACACACAAGGACACGAAACAGCTATTCGCATGCAAATCGATCACGACGAGGAAGCTGGTGAATCGCGACGATGTAGAGGATGTGAGGAGAGAAGTCCAGATTATGCATCATCTTACCGGACACCGGAACATCGTTGAGCTGAAAGGAGCTTACGAGGATCGGCATTCGGTCAATCTGGTGATGGAGCTCTGCGCCGGGGGCGAGCTCTTCGATCGGATCATTGCCAAGGGACATTACTCGGAGAGGGAGGCAGCAAAGTTGTTTGCACAGATCGTCACTGCTGTGCATAATTGTCACTCCATGGGGGTTATGCATCGTGACCTAAAGCCGGAGAATTTTCTCTTCTTGAGCCAAGAAGACACTTCTCCATTGAAGGCTACTGATTTTGGATTGTCAGTGTTCTTCAAGCCAGGTATTAGAATGAGATTTTGTGATAATCTCAAAATTCGTTGATTTTATCGCTGATGTCCTGAAATTCTGATTTCCATTTCAAAGGTCATAGTACGTGCAGCAAGCAGTTGAGCTTGTGGGTTTTTAGATTATGAAGTTTGGTTGACTCTGCGGTGTGGACTTGACTTGATTTTGATTGATTTATGTGATTGTGTTGATGTTACCAAAGGGTGTTGGCTACAAGTGCCTCTACGTTCGCTGGAGTCGGGCTCGAGAGGAGGAATCCACTCTTGGTCGGATAACCGAACTGGGTTCAATTGGTATCTAACACTAACGCTATGACCTAACACTACGGTAGTTGGTTACTGCTAACGGCTAACACTAGGATAAAAGATGTTAAGATAAAGGATAGATTTCATTGATGATTCATTGCGGTGTGTCCCATTACAATGTCTTTGACAAGACTACAAATACCTTAAAAAGGGCAGTTACAAGATAATCACCCACGTCCTAAGACGTGGGCGAACCCCCTGAACATGGCCTAACCGCCATACAACCGACCTCCTCATGGTAACCCATACTCACCAGTTCGTCCTTCCATGTGCTGATGCCAACACGCCCCAGACGCGACCACATCCTGAGATCATGCCTCAACCGCCAAGTAATTGTTAACACATAACCCACAACCCATCCGTCCACGTTCTTCACCGTTACACGATTCATAGTTCAACTGATCATGCCTTGTCCCTTCGTCCAATCACAGGACGAACCAAGTTTCACGAGGCTCGAAAGGACTCGCTCTACCCAAGGATGAAATCGTCCCAAAGATGCCCAACCAAAACCACCAAGTCTTCCCCTCCTTCGTGTCCCCAAAACCCCCCGTCAACAATACCTCTCCCAGTGCAGCGCAATAATGAGAGGTTATCATTGATGCACCACACTCAACACAAATAGGGACGTGAAGGGACGACGATGGGACAACCTGGCAGAGGAAAAGACAGGCGTGCTTCACCCCCAAAAACCCTCAATGATGACACTGACGGCTCGTGACGTCAGCCTGGGAAGTCGAAGAGCCTCCTCTTGGCTACATATACCCATCTTTTCCCTTCCCTTCTCTCTTTACACATTCTAATCCTTCAATCTTGAGCCTTCTGAACCAGAACACCTCGACATCTCGAATCCTCAAAATCGCCAACCCTCCACCATTCTCAAAAATGGCATCCTTCAACGACTACTTGGATGCGTTAAACTCGTCGGCGATTGCCTCCGATGGTGTTTCACCAGCCCTACAGGCCAGAAATGCTAGGTCCTGCCGTTGTTGACCCTACAAGAACTTTTGAAATTCATGCCTCAAACACTTCTATTTACATCCTAACCACCATGTCCACTCCTACGGTATCCATTGACACTGTCCTGGGCCTCAAATTTCTTCGGAATTGGCCCCACGCAAACAAAGCTTTCCGAGACTAGGCCTTCCGAGTTCGAAACCAGGATGAAAGAAACCAGCCTGCTCGACCTCATCCACCTTTGCAATAAAACACCGTCTTTTGACTCCACACTTTTCCCACTGGCGATGTTGTTCTGGTCGTCCAACGCCAACATATTCGCCTTTCCTCGTGCACCATTGACCATTATTCTCTGCGACATCACGCCCTTAACTGGGCTTCTTCCTTTGGGCGATGTTATCTTGGCCAACATTCAATACGTCCATGAAGCCCCTACCATAGAAACACATACCTTTTCGTCTTAGAAGGAGGATGGATCTTCCCAATCAAGTCTATCGCCCACCCTCTAAACGGCCATAGCTTAATTATAGTAGCTAAGTCCTGGGCCGGAATGGGCCCATGCCTTTGACAGGCCAAGCAACCCTTGGCATACTTGACACAATCTTCTCCTATAGTGGGCTAAAAGTACCCGCTCCTCAATATTAACCACCTCATGATTATGCGAGACTAACGAGCACAACATATTCCTTTATGCACCTTAGCCATAACAATCTTGACCTCTATATCAGAGATGCATTTGACAAGAGCTCCATCTGGACGTTTCTTATACAATTCCCTCGCCATTAAGACGAAGTTCAAAGCTTGTAACTTCGCCATTGGAGTAAAACCCTCTTCTAGATTCTCCAGTACGTCTCTTATGGCCATACGCCAATCGTTCGTACTTTGGGAATCCAAAGCCAAGACCTGACATTAGGTTAGTTGTTCCAAGGCTGAACGCAAAGAACCATGTCGTTCTATATTAAGTCGTTGAAGGATCACTGCATCCTTGAAACCTAAACCAAGTTAGGCAAGGTCATTTGCCAACTCGTTCTGGAATCACGGTACGAACGTTACATCCACATGATCAAACGCTCGCAGTAATCTTTGAACGATATCATTCAAGATCAACATGGATTCGTTCTGATACTTAAACTCAGCACTAATCTGATGAATGACTAACAAGAGTTCAAGGCCGATAATCAAAGCTTCATACTCGGCTTGGTTATTCGTGAAGGAATCGCTTAACGAAAAATTGAAGTGGAATGTACCCCCCAAAGGTGAAATTAACACGACCCCTACTCTGGCCTTAGTGGCTGTCCTGGATCCATCGAAGTACATCACTCAAGGCTTTTGACAAAGAGCGTGGACTTCCAAGTCCACTTCTTGAGCTTGTATCCAAACACGGATGGCTCGCCAAGAAATTGGCCAAGGCCTGACTTGTTAGGATCTCCTCCTTCTGATGATAATGTTGCAGCTTCAGATGTTACTAATCCATCGTTGCCGAGAAGGAGCATGACCATGTAACCATTCAAAGTTTACCACCGAAGGGGCAAAGTGGTAGATAAGGAAAGAAATCAGAATATGGAAAGAGGAGCAGTCCGGATCAAAGGAGCAAAAGAAGCAGAAGATTAACCAAAGATAGAAGATACGAAAGATCAGCTGGCAAAAGCTATTTATGGATTTAGATAATAAGTATTAGATCTTAGATTTATTTCCAAGACTCTTTATTTCTAAATTGTTATATTGCATGAGGCAACCAATATTGGATGAATAAAGTATCTATCTCCTTAAATCCCCATTCTTTTCTTTTCTGAAATCCCTAACTCTGCAGCTTCCTGAAATCCCCTTCCCTCTCAGTAATCATTGCTCCGCCTATCACCCGCTCCCACACAGTTCGTACCATGACCCTTCACGGCCTTCTGTGGTAAATAACGAAGGTCGAACTCGTGCAGAGTCAATGCCCAAAATCCTACGCGTTGATGGATAATCGGACGAGAGAAGATAAACTTTATTATATTATATTTAGAAACTAGGTACACGATTTCAGGCCGCAGGTAGACCTTGAGTTTCATACGAGCAAAATAAAGGGCAAGACACAATTTCTCCATAGGCAGATAATTTCATTCTGCGGGCAATAACTTCGTACTCAGGTAATAAATTGCCCCTGCCTTCTTCATCTTCTCGTGCCAGCATAACGCCCATAGACCGTTCCTCGGTCGCTATGTACAACTCGAAAGGCTTGCCCGCTACTGGTGGAGCCATTACTGGGGTGATGCTAGATATGTCCTCAAGTCATCGAACACGTCCTGATGCTCTTGGGTCTAAACGAATTCGTCCGCGTCCTCGAGCTTTAATAAGGAAGAGAACGCTATCGTTCGTCCTGCACAATTAAAAATAATTCGTCTTAGGAAATTAACTTGGCCTAAAAAACGTTGTAACTCCTTCGTTGTAGGCGGCTCAACATTTAATATGGCCACGATCTTACTTGACGCTATTTCAATCCCCCGTTGGTGTACAAGAGACCTCAAGAAGTTCCCTACGCCCACTCCAAAGGCACATTTTAATGGATTAAGCTTTAAACCGTACTCCCTCATTCGTTCAAACAACACTCTTAAATGAGCAAAGTGATCATCTATGCTAGTATCTTTGGCCACAATATCATCCACATAATCCTCCACAGAATCTCCTATCATGTCGTGAAATATAAGGTTCATAACGCGCTGGTACATGGCCCCAACATTCTTAAGGCCGAAGGACATAATAACTCATTCATAACAGCCAAGGGCCCTAGGACACCTGAAGGCCGTCTATAAACGTCTGACTCTGCAATGTATATTTGATTATATCCAGAATACCCGTCTATGAGAGAATAAATTTGGTGGCCGACCGTAGAATCTACTAAGGAATCTACGGTGGGCATTGAATATTCTTCCTTAGGGGTGGCCAAGTTTAGATTGTGAAAATCTATGCAAATCCTAAGTTTCCCATTTTTCTTACGTACAGATACGATGTTAGACAACCATTCAACATACCTAGTCGTCCTGATGAATTTTACCTTTAATAATCGCTGTATTTCTTTCTTTATCGCTGGGACGACATTTGAGGCAAAATGACTAGGGGCTTGTTTAAAAGGACGAAATCCAACCTTAGTGAGAAGTATATGTTCTACTATCGTCTTATCTAGGCCAGGCATCTCCTTGTATTCCCATACAAAACAATCTTTGTATGCACTAAGTAAAGAAATAAATAAAGCTCGTACCTCTGGAGCCAACTAATAAATTTGGGTCGAGGGGTCTCATCTGACCCTCGGATATCTACCTCTTCCAAGGGATCATTTCCTTGGGCGAACCCATATCGCTCTGTAGCTATTACATCGGGCAATGTACCCCCCATGTTCTCTCCAGCCCTCTGTCAGAACGTCCGCAACACAAGCTTCGTGCCGCGCCCTTTGTTCAGTGTCGTGAGCCAATAACTTGGCTCTTAAAGAACACACAACGTTACCTGCTCTGATATCTCGCACAAATTCGCTATCTCGACCACAATACTCCAGTAGTCGACTGTGCAAGGCCGTTACAATGGCCCCGTCTCTCAAGGAGCGCGAACTACGCCCCATTGTGGGATGTGTCGTGCAGTCGGCCAATTTCATGTTCATCCAAGATCACCAAACTTGGCCTCCCCACAACAAAAAGCAATTTCAACAACTGTGGAGTAATATCATGCTCCTGGGATGTCACTACCATATCATCATCCTTTTGGATGAAGCGGATTGGCCCGAAGGCCCTTTCATACATGCCGTATTCCACCGCTTTAGCCTTGGTCGCAAATGATCTATTATCGGTCTGCACGATCTCAGGATTATCGTCCTTATCCCAAAGGACGATGTATTGGTGGAGCGAGGAAGGAATACACCCACTCCCATGAATCCAATCACGTCCAAGAAGGACGTTGTAACTGGTGGGACTACTCATCACGAAGAGGACTGTGATCTTCGTCAAGCTTCTAATAGTAATATCAAGGGCAATCATATTATCATACGGTTAAACTGGGCCACTTCTCCACTGAACCCGGTAAGGATGACTAAGGACGGCATTAGATCAACTTCTGTCTTACCAAATTTCTTCAACATACGATAGGGAATCGTATTGATAGCGGCCCCGTTGTCGACAAGCACACGACTTACGGAGACACCATTTATCTCGGCCTTCAAGTACAAAGGCCGCAAATGCTTCCTCATCTGCTCAGAAGGGCGACGAAACACCACTTGTTTGATGGCGTTAACCGCTACCTCTGGCTTCTTAGCCTTCACTTCTAAGGACTACACGTCCTTGTTATTAGACCCGTCTTCGAACTCATCTCCCCACCCTGATGGAGGCAACTGAGGTTTTATAACTGGTGTAGAAACTTGAACCTGCGAGCAGGGAACTCGTCGCTCGTTCAGCGTACTGTACACCATTAGGAAATTAAAATTCCCAAATTCGTGCTCCCCCAGAGGGTCAACAGATGGATTACCTTCTCTGTACCATTCTTGGAGGAAACGGTGAAACGAAATCCCACTTTTCCTCGCTTTTACAGAGCAATCAATTTCTTCTTCTACATCTGTGACGTCGTCCTCCTGCTTTACCGTGTATGTACTTGACTCGGCTGTTGAATTCTCAGGACTAGCCATCGACAAGGCTGGCTGGCTCAAAGCCAATTAAGCCTTTTCTTCGGCCTCACAAATCAAGGACGCTGTTTCCCCCTCATCATGGTCACCAAAAGCCTGATCTTCTGCGGACGTGCTGGCTTAGTCTTTACTTTTGTATTGACCAGGCAAAAGGTAGTTATTGATGGCCATTGGTGGTGAAGTCCCAAAGTGAATCGTCCTTAGACGCTCATCGTCTAAATCTTTCTCGACCCACCTTTCGAACTAGGACCGTGATATCGTCTTGTCAGCATCATCGTCCTGACTTGTACGACCAGAACGAACACCCTTCTTAAAGATGACATGTGCGTCTACTGTGTTTACTGTAAAGTTGTCAGAAGACGTGACATTCCTTTTTTATCGCCTTTGGACGATCCGCATTCGCTGGCCGTACTTTCTCTGAGCATGACTCTGCTGCATCCGAGCCATCTGGTCGAAGGAAACATTCTTCTTCTTTCTGGGCTCATAAGAGCCCCATTCTCCAATATGACCCATCCTCGGCCGAAAGGTCCTTCCACTTACGAGCCCTGCCGATGGAGGCCCCGAGGAAGATCTTTGAGCAATCCCAGACAGACCACTCTTCCCCATGGCCTTCTCTGTATGCATTTGCCTCACCGTTGCAATATCCCTCTGGCAGCAGATACACCCCTTCCAACGGGTCGCTAATCCGGGCGAAAATGCCGAGACACTGCTCGCCTTTCTCAAGGATTTGGACACTCTGGGCTATGTAAGGAGTTAAAACCTGCCCCCAGGACATTGTTCGTCCTGATTTTCATCAATAATAGTGGTTATGACCACCATATTAACACTGACAGTCTTTGGGAAGGGATCCTCATCCATCTTCATTCTCCCACTGTTGCAGGTTAAACGTTCGGCCTCAATAGCATCCTGCAAGACGTTTCTAAACGTTAGGCAGTTGTTAGTCGAATGGGTCCAAGCGTTATGCCACTTATAGTACCTCTTGTCCCTATTGCTTCGAGCGAGGGTATTTTATGCTTTTCGCCGAGTTTAATTTGTTTATCGACGTATAATTGGTCGAATATTTCATCCACCTTGGTCACGTCGAAAGAAAACGCCCTAGGCTTTTGTTCCTTTTGGACGTCGCCCTCTGAGGGTCGAGGTTTCACAAGTGCTTTGCATGAATAAGGTCGTTCAGCCTTTAACTCAGCCAAATAAATCTCGGCCTGGTATTCTGCCTCAACCTCAGGCATTTCATAGTTAGAATCACGATAATACGTCCCTTTACTAGAAATCCTCATTTCATTTTCGTCTCTTAGGAGACATTCATATCTATTAACGCTAGCCGTTAACTGAAAGAGATCAGGGAATTCTCGATCTTGAAATTTTCGTTTTAGATTGAAGTTAAGGCATCTCTGTGCGAGGCGCACAAATTCCTTTTCAGGTAATGGGATGAAGCACTTGCTTCGAGCTGTTTGAATCGTTGTAAAACGTTTCTGCCTTCTCACTGGGCAATTGCTTTAAATTGGCCAAGTCGGCCAATGTCACTTCCAACTCATTCCTGTAAAACTGGGTGTGGAAGAGCTGTTCCATTTGAAGTCATGTTTGAACCGAATTGGCTCGTAAATTAATAAACCATGAAAAGGCCACTCCTGAGAAAGTGAGCTCCCAAACAAACGCAGCTTGAAGTTGTTTACCTCTCCTGCTTCGATGGTAAATCGACCTACATGCTCTATTGTGGATACATCCCCAGTGCCCGTGAATAAGGTAAATTCGGGCATCTTGAAGCCCCGGGCAAATGGAAAGGCCTGATCCACCCAATCTGGGTACAATTTTCGGTAAGTCGGCCTCCTTATAGGCCCGCCGTACTCCCTGACCTAATTGGTCTTGGACGATCTCTAATATTTGGTCTCGCAGATCGTCTTGCTGAGGTGTCAAAGACAAAGACACCATTGGATGACGATTACCTGTGATATGATGATCCTCCCGGCCTAACGGGTTATACCCCCCAGGCCGGTGGTTGTACCCCCAGGTTGATCACCTTGGCCTAATGGGTCATAACCCCTGGACCGTTACTCGTCGTGCAAGGGTGGGCCACTACATTGCTCATGATGACTGCTAATTTGGGTATTGCGCTGGTTATTTCCAACGTGAGATAATCCGAATGTATTTGGTTCACGTTCCCGGGTATTGAGCCCTGACCCCAGTGGAGTCTGAGCGTGATTGGCCGGATTACTGGACTGACTTATGTGGAGTCTTTGTTTTGTGGATAAGCCATGGGCGGAGCAACGCCCCTAGGTGGGGCCACGAATCGAGCAGACTCCTCTGGTTAAGAGGGGGCTATGCCCCTTGAAAGAGCGAATGGGTCAAGTCCCTCCATCCTAGATACATACAGGGGAATTGGGTTCCCTTGACTGCTAGGAGGGTCAGTTATAGGTGGTGGACCTTGAACATTACGTTCAATAGCTGTTACTAGTCTTACTAAATTGTGATTTTGCTCAACAAGTTGCCGATTTTGGTCAGTAAGTTGTCGAGAAAACTATCAAACTGGGCTGCATGCATTGCGGCTACGTTTTGCATTATAGTTCTAGTTTGATATGTTACCTATTTGGTGATGGTACCCATCACGTGAGGGAGGAGCACCCGCATTCTGTCGAACGTCACCGGTGTTGGGGGTGGAGGAAGTGCTTCCGGCTGGATTAGCCCATCTAAGTATTGAGTTGGAGGTGGAGGATCAACACCCACACCAGTACTAGCATTGTTGTTGCCACCGCCAGCAGCGATGTCGTCTTTACCACCAGGACCAGAGACGTTATCAGCGTTGTTTCTGGCATTTCGACGACTGTCCACCATTGTTAATGGGTCCCACTAAGCGTGCCAAATTGTTGATGTTACCAATGGGTATTGGCTACAAGTGTCCCTGTGATCGCCGGAGTAGGACTCCAGAGGAATGATCAACTCTTGGCCGGGTAATCAAATTGGGTTCGATTGGTGTCTAACACTAACGCTATGACCTAACACTACGGTTTCTACTAATGGCTAACACTAGGATAAAAGATGCTAAGATAAAGGATAGATTTCATTGATGATTCATTGCAGTGTGTCCCATTACAATGTTTTGACAAGACTACAAATACCCCAAAAAAAGCAGTTACAAGATAATCACTCACGTCTCAAGACGTGGGCCAACCCCCTGAACATGGCCTAACTGCCACACAATCGACCTTCTCATGGTAACCAATACTCACCAATTCATCCTTCCATGTGCTGATGCCAACACGCCCCTGACGTGGCCACGTCCTGAGATCGTGCCTCAACCGCCAAGTAACTGTTAACACATAACCCACGACCCATCCGTCTATGTTCTTCACCGTTACACGATTCATGGTTCAACCGATCATGCCTTGTCCCTTCGTCCAATCACAAGACGAACCAAGATTCACGAGGCCCGAAAGGATTCACTCTACCCAGGGACGAAATCGTCCCAAAGATGCCCAACCAAAACCACCACGTCTTCCCCTCCTACGCTCCCAGAAAACCCCCCGTCAGCAGATTGATTTGGCAAAATTGTGGTTTTGGGGTAGCGCCCCAGATTAATTTCTTTGTTTGATGTTACTGCCTTGTAAGCTGGTTATAGTGCGATTTAGTAGCTAATGAGTTGAATTCAGGTGCTTATAAGCATTTGAGTAACAGGTATTTATCATTTTTTGTCATTGGAATAATGTTGTCCATGTCCCCCCTCGAGTGCATGTGTGGGAGACTTAAGACTTTAAGTTGAAGAATGCTTACGCTTTAGTGACATTCTTCTATTGATGTTGAACTAGTGATTGCCATTGTTGCAACATTATTGGCTGTTTTAGTCACCCATTTGTATTGAATGCCTTCTTGAAGTATGTACATTGTTGGATGAATGCAGGAGACATATTTAAGGACCTTGTTGGAAGTGCATACTATGTGGCACCTGAGGTATTGCACAGAAATTACGGTGTGGAGGCAGATGTTTGGAGTGCTGGAGTCATATTATACATTCTACTTTCTGGTATTCCACCATTTTGGGCAGGTATGTCTGTTGTGCTTGTTGTATTGAAGACAGTGTAATGCTTCATTCATACTAGCAGTAGAGCTAAATCTTAAGTTGTAAACAATGCTAAAGTTTCTTTTTTTTTTTCTGGGAAACCTGATTCCATCTAGATGATATTGGTTTTGCTTCATATTGTATCGTGTGGTCATGTGCCACTAAGCCCTATTGGAAATCTGCACCCTTTGATAGTGGGATGCTGTGTGGCAAGATAGCATAGAGCCTCAAATGGATAAACGTATGTCCAGGAACTAGGATGATGTCACTAACTCCATCAAAATTTTCCCTAGTGTTGGGAGTTACCAAAGGATAGTGGTTAGTAGCGCTCCTGCGATCGCCGGAATCGGGTTCCGGGGGAGGAATGCATCCTATACCGGGTAACCGAACTGAGTTCGATTGGTTTCTATACCAACGCTAAGATCTACTGACACTGAAAGTAACATGAAGGATAAAGTTCTTGACTGATAGTTCATCCTCATTACAAAGCCCCGAAGGCCCTTTTTCATACAGCACACAGAGCAGTTATACAGAGGGAAACGTGCACGAATGAATACGTGGGCCACATCTAGGATCGTGGCCCATCTGCTGCCCACTTCCAACCATGACCCACATGACCCTGCTTGCAGCACAAACCACGTCCTACGCCGTGACCTAACTGCCAAACAACTGCTCTCACGTGGACCACAGCCCACTGACCATGTCCTTCACCATCCTTTATCCCCTCTTCCAAGCACTGGACGAACCAGGAGACACATAAGGTATAAGGACGCACCCTACACCCTAGGACAAAATCGTCCTAAGACGTCGAACCAGAACCCCAATGCCCCTCCTCCCCCGCATCCTAAACTCTCTGTCAACAATATCCCTCAGTGTGGTGCATTAATGAAACGCCATCATTGATGCACCGCACTCACCTTTAAAGGGTACTTGAAGGGACATCAACAAGACAACCAAAGGGGCAGTTGGCATAGGATGGGGCAAACGCGCTTCGCCCAAGGAAAAACTCAACGTGACGTCAACCCTAGGGAGCCGAAAGGTCATCTCCTCGGCTATATATACCCAATGTCTCCTCCTTTTTTCTTTACGTATCCCAACATTCCAAAACCTAGGGTTTTCAAATCCCCAGAACCTTACGAAGCTCAGGCACTCAGAACTTCCAAAACGCCCATTAACTCCATTAATGACGTCCTTCTCCTTCTCCGACTACCTTGACGCCCTCAATTCTACAACCATCGCCTCCGACAGTGTTTTCACCAACACCACCGACCAATAATGCCTGGGTCCCGCCGTGATCGACCCTGTCGAAGCCTCCGAAATCCCCACATCCAACAACTCCATCTACCACCCAACAACCATTTCCAACCATCTAGTGTCCATCGAGGACATTCTAAATATGAAATCACTCCGCAATTGGCCTCCCTCATGCGGATAAAGCCTCCCAAGGCTGGCTCCATAGAGTGCTCCACAGCGTCGATTTTGAGTCCAAAGCGAAGGAATCTGGCCTATTCAACCTCTTCCAGGTCTGCGTCAAGGTCTCGTCCTTTGACCCTACACTTTTTCCATTGACCCTGTTGTTTTGGTCGTCCCATGCGAATATTTTTACCTTCCCACGCGCCCCAATGACCATCACGCTTTGCGATATAGCGTCCCTAACAAGGCTTTTTCCATCGGGAGACACTATCTCGCCCAACATTTAATACGCCCATGAAGCCCCACTGCAGAGACGCATACTTTCTTGTCCTACAGTGCCTTCATGTCGACTCACAAGAAGTCCGGGCCCATCATGGAGGAAGAAGAGCGTGTGGCTTTCGTCCACTTTTTCCTATGCAGATTTGTTTTATGCCCGGCCAGCCGTAAACCTGTCTCCAGCTACTACAGGCTAGGGTTGTAAATCGAGTAGAGTAGCTCGAGAAGGACTCGAGATCTACTCGATTAGAGCTCGTTCGAGCTCGAACTCGTTAATATAATGAGTCGAACCAAGCTTTTTTTTTAGTTCGTTTATTTAATGAGCCGAGCTTGAGCAATAGCATGCTCAACTCATTAGGCTCGTGAATAGCTTAAAATTTTTCGAGCGACTCGTGATATAACTCGGCTCGATAAATACTTGATATAACTCAGCACAATATTATTTTGCATTAGTATTTTTAAATATAAATGTTGGGATCAACGTTGTGACCCATTGGTGAAGCCCACTACCCTTTAGATGACCCAAGGTCTTCTTGACCCAGGAAACGAGGACTGTCGGATCATCATCAACTGATGCTCTTGTTTGATGACCCAAGCCCACTTTTTCTTGAACAGTGTGATTTTTCCTTATCCACTTGTTACTCTTGTTTTCAGGCCATTTCAGATTTCTAATTTCTTCTTCTCCTATCCTCTCTCGTCTTAAGCAGTGTGATTTTTTCAAACGATTTCAAATTTCTTCTAATTCTCTCGATTTCATATTTCTTCTCCTCCTCTCCTCTCGTCTCCTCTTGTCTCCTCTCGATAGACTCTACTCGCTAAATACTCAGTATAATTTGATTTGATTCCTATATTAAATCAACAATCCCTGACTTAAAAGGTTCATAATATAAATATATCAAAATTAATTAAAAGTATAACATTTATGATCTTAATTTTTTTAAAAAACATATTTAGCTTTATTAGACAACAAGTTTAAGAGAGAGCTCCAACACAAAATTTCTTAGCGAGTCGAGTCGAGTTGAGATGTACTCGGACCTACTCGACTCGATTTACAGTCATATAAGTAGTTCGAACTCGACTCACAATCGGCTCGATTAGAGCTCGCTCGAACTCGACTCGTTATATTAACGAGCCGAGCTGAGCTTAAGCATATAAAATCTTTAACGAGTTCGAGCTAAGCTCACTCGATCGGCTCAAATTATAGCCCTACTACAGGCTATCGAACGACGTGGCCAAAGGGCATAGGTTGGACCTCGCGTCTTTCATTTTGGTTGCACTCTACCACGACCTTGCTCACGTCGGGGAGCAATTACGCCATGGTAAAGAGTCAACTGGTTCTGGACCACTCTGGACCGCCCAATTATGGCTAAGGGTGTACTTTTCGTTCTTCGGCTCCTCACTACACCAGCCAACCCTTCAATTCTCTGGACCAAGAATGGATGAGCTCCGGGCCATGGCGATCTCTAAGGGCGAGACATGGAATTATCTTAAGTTTCGGGACCCTTTGGACTTGTTTTTCCCGTGTCCTACCTCGAAGAACCCGATCTCGCTTTTTACCTCGGAGGACGTATGGACGCGCTTCCTCACCAGCTAAGAGCTTTCATTGGACATCATCACAGGGGCAAATGCCAAGGCCGAGGCCGAAGTGTACTCGGCAAACTATGCGGCACGACAGTTGGGGCTCACCCAAGCTCTTCCTCTGCCACTATTCTATGCTCACAACTACGGGGAGACGCGCTTTGACCGAGATAGGGATTGTCCTGGCTAACCAAGACGCCCTCCTCTTGGCGGTCTTTGATCCTCGCTCTAATTGCGGCACAGACGATATCTTCTCCTCCTACTGGGCCTCTGAAGCAGATCATATCTTATGCGCTGCCCACTTGGCTGATTGGACGAGGCCAATCTGCGATGTGGTCAGAGCGAAGGGAGCTATTAGAGACTCAGAGGCAAGCGTGCAGCAAAAGGACCATCCTAACGCATGGAAGCTCTCTCTCGAAGGAAAAAAGGTACTTTACTTCGACCATCAAACACTTTCTAGTGAACACAAACGTCTGTCAGTTTTGCTTTCATCTTTATCTAACTTAAATACACCGTCCCTTCAGAAGAAGGAGCCCATAACGACAGCTACCCTTGGCATCCAAAAGGCGAAGGACCATAGAACGCCCTCGCCCTCTAATGATGACGAACCACCTAGATGGGTGGGGGCAATCGAGGCCAAAGCAGCCCAGAGACCCCAAGAGGCCCGAGTATCAGAAGGGGTAACCACCTCACTCTAGGATGAATAGACGATACCTTGTCACAAATTCTAATACCCATTTATTCTCGGGAGGCCCAACAAGTAGAGAACTTCTTGACAGGGGGCAAGTTTGTTGACGAGCCAAATACCATGGATGTGCTTTAAGTGGAGGAGGAAGACGATGAGATAATAGAGGCTGCAGCAACAGCCGTCAGAAATGACAAAGAGGTCCCACCTCCCCCTTCACGCCCCCCCTAAGGATCCCCACACGCCTCTGATGCCGATACCCACCCTCTTGATTCATTCTGAAGAGGGCAAGACCGCAAGAGCTGTCCCATTTAGGGACGAAGAGGTGGCTTCCGATGGGGCCCCTGGAGGAGAGGTTGAGCACACTGGCTACGAGTGCTTCCACCACGACCGAAGAGGCCGTAGTCTGGGTGGAGGCTCTAGGACAGCCTGCAACTAGCACGAACCAGTTAATCATTCAAAGTGTAACCAGACCTCGTGGTTTCAACATTTAGTCCCTACTAACATTATTATTATTATAGGCTGAAACGGTTTTAATGGAGCGCGTCCAACGACTCCTTGGCACCCTTACTGCCTTTACTACTAAGCCCCATCACGCCCTCATCAATCAGCCCCAGAAACCTCTGCGGGTATCGCTGACTTGACTGAAGCACCCCAACAACTCAGGGCGTTTCTGGAGCTCACCAGTATCGAAGCTCTCTCTCCTCTTGGGGAGACTAGACTTAACACAGCCAGTACTCTAGTCGAGAAAACACAGACCGCACCCAACGTCCCTATCCCTGCCAGGGCCCTCATCCATCAATTAGTGCGAGAGACCCAGCTCATCATCTCCGAGATACGCACTTTGAGTTTAATGTGTCATTCTAATAGAGATACATTGGTGCGACAAAGAGATGTGGCAACAATGGTCGCAGCAAAGCAAAAGGCCATGGTAGAAACTGTCCAGGAGCTCACGGTGAAGAGGTCCCTCATATGCTCTTTGGAAACCCTGCTGGCCACCCTCCAACGAGAACTTGATGACCATAAGATGAAGGCTGAAGCAAAGGTACGCAATCTGACGGCTGACGCAGACGAGATGAAGATCATCGTCCACAAATACGCAGAGGTCCGCCAGATTGACTGTCTTGTTGAGGACCGCAGGCTGAACGAAGTGGACACTCGTCTAACAGCTCAATGGGAGTAGGTAAAGGAAAAGCGGATGAATTATTGACCTCTTATGGTAACAACCCGCAGTAATCATACTCTATGAAGAACAATCCAGTTTCCTACTTTATTTTATTAACTGGAAAACGTCATTTCGTTTTAACACCTAGCCAAGTATAATGCTCACCCAACCCATACTTGGGCAAAACTAACCTTAAAACTTTTCAAAGTCCCAAACCGTAGGGATAGATTTCTTCAAGTACTTTCCGTTGATTGCCCTTAAGTGAGCATCCCCGTCCAAACTACTCCGATGGTACACTCCATTAGGAAGGACTGAATTTACAACAAAAAGACCTTCCCAATTCGGTGACCACTTTCCGTAGACTGGATCTCAATCGTCCAGAGGTAGGCAAACCTTCCACACCAACTCCCTTTGGACGAATGACTTGGACACCACCTTCTTATTCTAATACCTAGTCATGCGTGCTTTTTGCACTTCAATACGATTCAACACCGTAACTCGCAATTCGTCTAACGCCAAAATAGCCATTGCTTCTGCATACTCATCAGGACGTATTATGTCCTACAACACTATTCGCCCTAACTCGATATTCACTTCAACGGGTAATATGACCTCAAGGTCGTACACTAATTAAAACGACTTAACCTTAGTAGTAATTTGTGGACTAATCCGCAATCCCCATAAAGCTTTAGGCAACAACTCGTGCCAATCCCTGGGATTACCATCTATTATCTTCCTAATAATCCCCTTCAGGATTTTATTAGAAGATTAGGCCTGCCCATTAGATTGAGCGTAGTACGATGTCGAATTTATCAATTTGATACTGAATTCGCTCAACATAGCCTTGACTCTATCCCCATTCAAAGACGGGCCTTTATCCACCATAATGGTCTATGGAACACTAAATTTATAAATAATATTATCATTGATAAACTTAATCACCTGTTCCTGGGTAATTTCCTTCAACGGCATGGCCTCCACCCACTTAGTAAAAAAATTTATGGCTACGATGATGAACGTGTGCTTCTTAGAGGGAGTGGGAGAATCTTTCCAATAAGATCTATCGCCCAGCCCCTAAACGACCAAGGCTTAACTATAGGGGTCAAGTCCTGGGTTGGAGCGCGTTGAATGGGCCTGTGTCGTTGACAGGCTAGGCAACCCTTAGCATATTTGACACAATCATCACCCATAGCAGGCCAATAATATCCGCTCCTTAATATCAATCACCTCATGGTTACACTAGACTGATGAGCTCTGCATATCCTTCGTGGATTTCGGCCATTATCGTCTTGGCCTCTGCGCCAGAGACACACCTGAGCAATACATCATCTAAACGTTTTTTTATATAATTCTTCCTCAAGTAAGACGAAGTTCAGTGCTTGCAACTTCACTTTTGGATCAAAACACTTATCCGGATTCTCAAGTATGTCCTTTATGGTCTTACGCCAATCATCCATGTTCTGTGGTCCTAAAGCGAAGACCTCATACTGGATGGGATGCTCCAAGGCCGAACATATAGAATCGTGTTGTTCTATAGTGAGCCGTCGGAGAATTGTTGCATCGTTAAACCCTGAGGCAACTTGGGCGAGATCATTTGCCAACTCGTTTTGAAATCGTGGGACGAAAATCACATCCACATGATCAAATGCCTGGAGTAACCGCTGATTTCATTCAAGATCATCATGGACTCATTTTGGCATTTGAATTCATCCCTAACTTGATGAACAACTAACTGGGAATCGCCCTTTATGTGAACAGAGTGAGCACCCATGTTAATCAAAAGCTCAAGGCCGATAATCAAAGCCTTGTATTCGGCCTGGTTATTTGTAAAGGAATCTTCTAATGAGAAATAGAAAAAGAACGTACCTCCCAAGGGTGACACCAATACTATTCCCACTCTGACTTGGGTGACCGTTCTAGATTCATCAAAATATAGGATCCAAGGTTTTTGATAAAGGGCGTGATCCTCCATGTCTACTTCCTGGATCGTGTCCAAACATGGGTGGCTGGCAAGGAAGTCGGCCAAAGCCTGACCTTTCACGGCCTTTTGCGACAAGTAGCTAAGATCAAACTCGTGCAAAGCCAAAACCCAAAAACCCACGCGTTGATGAATAATTGGACGAGAGTGCAGAAACTTTATTATTTTAACTTTTGAAACTAAGCACACGACTTCGGGTCTTAGATAGGCCCTAAGTTTCATACAAGTAAAATAAAGGGCGAGGCACATCTTTTCCATAGGCAAATAATTACATTCTGCGGGCAACAACTTCCTAGTTGTTGAGAACAATGAGTTAAGTTTAATAGGCTTTAGTTAGTTTTAGTATTGGGGTAGGTTTATTGTGATACTTTATATATGGCCCAATGTACCACATATATAAAATAAATGCCTAACCTCTTTAGAGGTTAAGCTTTCCTATTTTTCATTCACTTTGTCAACATGGTATCAGAGCCAATTTTCTTTCATTCCTAAACTCCTCTGCAGCCATGGTCCTTCATCCCTAAACTCCTCAACAGCCGACCACCAGCAAACCCTAGCCACCTTCCTTCTCTCACTTAGCACCACTAAACCACCACCTTTCTCCACCGACGAGGCCCAGGACAGCCCACTGGCCGGCGACCTGGATCCATCAACTGGCACAGCTCCGGAAGCCATCAGCAACAAGTGGCCATTTTACCGCCACAAGGGTTGTGAAGTTTGAGCCTCAGATTTTCATTGTCTTCGAAGATTGACCACATAGGAATGTAGAGTGTAGAGGACCTCCAGTCGCTCACCGGAGACCTGATCGTTCAACCGGGCGCCGCCGCATGCGCCTCCACGCGCCACCGAGACTGGTCGTGTGTGGGCTTCGCACGCCACCACGCGCCGGCGACACTTCCTCCAGGCAGAATGCCTCTCTCCTCGAGCTGATCCATCCTTCCTTCTGATTCATCTCTCTTGTTTGTGTGCTTATTAATCTTCTCTGATCCTATGTGTTCATTTGAAACTTTGAGTATGAAGCATTCTACTGCCTTTGGAAGAAATGCTACAGTCACTGCCTGTAAGAAGATGTCCTATGTATTTTTTTAATCAATGATGTCCTATGTATTTGAGTGTTGGTATTAGTATTCCTTGGTGATTCTTCTTCTCTGCTATTCGTTATGGCAAGTACTTCGGATAATAGTAAGTCCAAGACAATTGTGTCTGAGTTTATTCCTATCACCACTAAACTTATTGATCAACATTTAGATGGAGAAAATTATTTTCACTGGAAGAAAATGGTTCAATTTGCTATCCGGGGTATGAAAATGGAGGATCATCTTACTGAGGCAAGTCCAAGCGATGATAAGGAGCCATTGGCAGCTAAGTTGTGGGCGAGGAATCAAAATCATGAACAACTAGAGAAGGATCCAAAGTAGGAGTAACAGTCGGAGGAGCAAAAGCAGGAGGAGGAGCACACTCA